>QVNW01001634.1:0-21344 GCA_014825475.1 Pseudomyrmex flavicornis
GCAGGCTTGAATCCGATAACTACAGTAACCGAACTTCGCAATCGACACGCAATGGGCGAGGTCACAGCGGGAATTAACGTAAGAAAAGGCGCAATCACCAATATACTGGAGGAAAATGTGATTCAACCGTTGCTGGTTTCTACTAGTTCGATAACTCTCGCTTCTGAAACTGTGCGCAGTATACTAAAAATTGACGACATTGTTAATACAAATCAATAAATCATGAAAGGTGCGATTTAAAATTGATTCTAGACCGTAATAATTGTTATTATTATATCTAATATGTACTTGTGTATTTAGTTTTTTTTAGCGTTGTTTTTGTTATTTCTATACAGCATAGTTTTTTTATTTCAGAGTTATTGGACAAGTTCAATCGATTGATTATAGAAATCTACTTATTAATTATTAATTACAATTGTACAATTACTTGTAAGTGTACTTAAATCTCTCAAAAGCTTTTCACATAAAACATAACATTTTTTAGATACGTTGTTATCCAAGGAATAATAAAAATACATGAAAGTCTCAATATAATTTATATTTAATGCAATTGACCGATTTTGCGACTTCTTTGTTTATGAATATAAACACTCACCTTATAGCCAATATTCATACATAGTAGGATTGTAAACAGCGATGAATACCGGCCATGCAGATACCGTACACGGCTTCTGGATGGCGCTAGTTGTTCTTTAATGCGCTCGAAAGTAGCGTTATCCGATGCTAATAATCTCCAGTGAGTAAAAATATGATATTTATATGCGATTGATTTGATTCTATTCTGTTATTTAAACAGTGTGTAATTTCTTAATAGAGGACTCTAGAGGACTCTATTATTATGTGAAACACAATATTACATAAACCTCAATATAAAACCAATAGTTTAAAAATAAGATAAACTATGTACTTTCGCTTACGCTCTCCTATTGGGTTTTGAATATCGCGCGCTGCCGCGCATCGGTTTCGATATTTCGATAATCGCAATATCGCGCTTCGCGCGCAGTTCACCGCTAACGCACGACGCGATCACAACCGCGACAACTCCGCGTTCGAATTCTCCCGTATTTCTCGCGATTGTTAGTGTTTCGCGCGCGAATATCGGTCATACGTGTGTGTGATAAAGTGCCGGACGTTCGCAATGACGCATAATTAGCATCCAGGACATTCATTAGTAATGTGAAAGAATGCGAAAGCAGAAAGGATTGAACGCGGCCGATCGCACTTCCGCGAGAAACAAAATGTCGTTCACATGCGCGTTGCCGCAACTATCACACGACGATTGTTTAAAAGAAATGTGGAACGAGGTACGGCACGAGGACTAACAACCTTACATGATATTGGTGACTGTGAAAAAAACAGAACATCGCAGATCATCATGCAAGAGCAGAGCATCAGAACTTCTGACAAAAACCGATATACGATATACTAAATGCACGGAGCAAGGTACGTGGGCCAGAATTGCTTTTTTAAACTAAAGAGTGCCTTTGTTCGTTTTTCAAAACCTATTTAAAAAAAAGTTAGTCACTTGTGCCTAAAAAATCTCAGAAAAAGCGACAAAGCTCATTAAAGAGTTAATTAAAGAAATTGTCGCTTATTGCGCTCGAATTCGTTTACAAAGTACAATGAACGCGATTAAAGCTGTTTTCGTTTGACAGTTTATTACATACATTGTGTGCCAGTATAGAAATATCATACAAATTCGAAGATGCTTGAACAAATTACAAAAACAGTAGGTTTACATGATAGCCCATGCGCACGTACAAGAGAGCGGTGTATAGCGAGTTTTATACAAACGGTTTTCAAAAAAAAATTTCGGTGTTTTTTCTATTAAAGAATAGATTTTATATTATAATCTAACTGAAGAGTATTATGTATACAAATTAGATGCATTTTCCGTTAAGCTTCGCTCGTTTCGGTGTCGAAAATAGTAGTACAAAGCTCTTAAACATTTGCACGCATTTCTGTCATTGTTCTGAAACAATTAGATAAATTAATTATTTTTTAATCAATTAAATTAAAAAAAAAATGTTGCAGAAATAATCGCGTAATATATTTGACTGACAAAATATATTAGATAATTTCCGTTTCTGTTAAGAAACCAACATATAATATTTCATATAACATTTTTTTTTATAAGACATAATATTTCAAAAATTCGTTACGATTTTATTTGTCCAGCTCCTGATGTTTCTGATTGAACTTTCGAAATTACATATCTGTGCTTATACAGAGACAAGAATAAGATAAAACCCAATGAATGTGAGAATTCGCTGCTTTCTTGTTGCAAAGAGATTAGAAATTTCTAAAGTCACGTTGTGCAAGCAGTAACGACAAGTAATTTTTTTTTGTCAGCTTATGTGCTCTTTGCAAGTGATCATCCTTTTATACGGTGTATCACACAGTGTATTCGTAAAAATATACAGCCGTATTGCAACGTGAAGAAGCACCGCTCCCTTGTGCTTCTTCGCTAACCAAGCGTTAATCATCCACTGTTTTTTTTTTTTTTTTTTTTTTTTGTGTAAATACAGAAACGCGCGCGCGCGCGCGTCTTTCACATTTAGATTTAGACGTACATACAAACTTGAAAGATAATAACACAGAATATCAACGACGATAAAAACGGCAACTTTCTCGCCGAAGAAATAAAATGTCATATTTGCTATTTTTTTCTCCTTTTTGCAAGCACATTTCTGCCATTGTGAAACTTAACATAATTGGAATAATGCAATCATTAAATGTAAATTTAATAATGTGCCTAGATATATATATGTATATTCCACTATTCATATTCTACGCTACAACTTGCGCCTGAGTACGTTGTGATTTAACATCGCTCAGATTTACAGTTTAATTAGCAACTATGTACAGTATAGCTTTCGTCGTCGAATGTTGTTGAATCGCTTCTTCTTTGTATCTATTTTATTTTTATTTTTTTTTATATACAGGCAGTTACAACGACGCATGCGTTTGTAAACCGCTTACGAGTTTTCAGTGATAGACTGTCGGGAATAACACAGTAGTTTTTTTTTTTTTTTTTTTTTTTTTTTTTTTTTTTTTTTCGCAATATACGAATGGTGAAAAACACTATTGAAAAGTCGAATGACAAGAGAACCGAGGAATAACGCTCTGACGCGAGAGAATCATCAATAATTTTTGTTCGATAATAATGACAGCACGTAAGATGACGAATAAATCCTTTCAAATTCAAACTTTCATCTCTTTACAATGTCTAATTAAGACTTAACTATTGTTGTGACAAGTGTCTCTTTTACTACATTGTGGAAAAGAAATTTGAACTAAAGAAAATTTAATCGTACAATGTTACTTCGTGCGAAGATGTCGTCTTTCGCTTGTTTCTTTGTAGTGTATTATTGTTATTATTGTTTTTTTATTTTATTTTTTTTTTAAATCATTTTTCTCTCGATATTGCGATGTGTTCCGTTTGGTCGTGGGCGGTGCGAGCCTGTTTGATTATCGTTGAGAAATCGATGTGAATCCTTTGGTATGTAAAATATCATCCGTGTCGGGACATTCCGAGCTACTGAATCCGTCGCGCCGCTTCAAGCATCTCGCCGCCATGGCAAGTATCACGACGAGAGTCGCTACGAAAGCGAAGGACGGGGATGTTGGTTTGTATTCGTGGCGTGCACGACACTATGGACTTCCCGTATCGTGGTGAAACGAGTCACTGTCACTCTCGACGTACGTCACGTAGCTGTCGGTGCTATCGGGATGTTGACCTATATCCGGTCCACCGCTACCCGGATGATGAGGCCCCGGTGGCGGTAACGGGCCGCCCCCGCCGTCGTTCATCGGTCCGCCGAGCATTCCCGGGGGTGGCAATTGCGGCGGTGGTCCTCCGTGCAAGTCGTACCCGTGCATCTGAAAATTGTCTTCGCGTCATTAAGAAATTCATATCATTGGAGTTATAAAATTACTTCTCTCTCTCTCTCTCTCTCTCTCTCTACACCAAGTGATGAAAAGACGGTGCATTGGGATCTAATCGGTCCAAGTCCGTGTGAAGCGCGAAGTCGGAAAGCGCTTTCCACGGTGGCTGATAAGCCTGGACTTCGAGAGGTGTCATGCCGATAGGACTTTCGTGTCTCACGGGGCTGCTGGCAACCATGGGAATGCCATGCATGCCCCCGAAACCCAACTTACGACCGTCCTGAAATAAAAAGCGCTTGGGTCCATTAGATCATTCTTCGAATACCTTGTTACATGTATTTGCTTATCCTAAGAATTGATTTACTTTCATCCATAAAATAATAATTATAGTTCTGATTGCGCGCGTATACAAAATTTTTAATATTATTAGACATTTAATATTAGATAAAATATACGCGTGTCAATCAACTTTTTCTTTTATTACAGAAGCTGATTTCTAAAAGATTTTTTGTTAAGACGTTCGAGTTTTATAATAATTTTTGCGTGAGATTTACAGTAAAATTTTTCTCTAAATTGTTTTCTGTGTTAGCCGATATCGTAACTTCTTACCTTCTCCTGCATTTGTTGCTTCAGTGCGATCGTTTTCTTCTTATCTTTACACCTCTTGTTCTGAAACCATACCCTGATCACACGCGGACTCAGTCCGGTCATTTCGACGAGCTGCTCCTTCATGAGAGCGTCCGGACGCGGATTCGCGGCGTAGCAGGTTCTGAGTGTGTGCAATTGCTTCTCGTTGAGAACCGTGCGCACTCTCGTCGGTTTGCCGTCGGATCCGCCGCCGCTTTTGTGACCGCCCGAACCGCGAACGCCACCGACGCCCGCCTTGTGCGATCCGCTCTCGGATCCGGAATCTGCAAAACGCGAAACGTCGACAATTTGCAACCTAAATGCAACAATTTTCGAGAACAAAATTAAATCTCAAAATACAAATTATACAACATACGAATTGCAAGATAATTGTTAAAGTATCTTTGAGGTGCAATAAAAACTGAATAGATGTGTCTTTCACAAAACTAATTAGTAAATCTAACAGACAGCTGGGAAAAAGACAGAGATATGAGACAGAGAGAGATTAATTTTTATTTTATAGCAGCAATAAACTGACGTAAGTGCGTAAGATATTTCTACGAGATCACAAACTCGAAAGATTTCAATAATATTTTCTGGCGAATATTCGCTCGTTCGAGAAAGAAAATCAAGTTTACAAACACAGGTGATGATAAATCTCTCGCTGCTCTTCCGGATTTTTTATTTAACGTTTTTTCGTTCTCTTTCTTTTTCACGGTACAAAGCGCAAATGGTTGCGCGTCGCGGCCTCCCCCTTGTAAAAGATTTATTCGCGAGCGAGAGAAATCGCGCGAGAGAAGGCAAGAATATCTCGGGCACGAGGCACGGAAGAAGTGAATAAACGCGCGATACGATTCCACGGTTCGCGGACTATCTTCCTAACCGGTCTTGCAAAACGATCGAGTCCCGGCTAATGGGAGATCCGGATACTGGTTCACAGCATGGCGGATGAGGAACGCGCAAAAGGTATACCGACGATCGCGCGGGCTCTCTAGCGGACTCGACAACAGTCAAAAGACAATATTGTCGATGAGCAAACCACGCGGTGTGGTTCCTTGATCGCCGAGCGGCAGCAACCTTGAAATCTCGCGGAACGTTCAGCGCGAGACGTTGCGCGAGCCAGTCGCGCGTGCATGATGTTTTATTTGCAAAAGGTGGAAGCGGGTTTCTATTTTTTGCCAAGAAGAATTGCGTTGTTAGGCTTGTCGGTCGGATTCCTATAATCACGAGAGATTTTCCTTCGACAGATCGAACTGAAGAAGAAGAAACTATTGCAGAATTGGAGTATTTATCACCCGCGAGAATGATTTTTGTGATTGGAAAGATAGATTTATTTAAAGAGACGTCTCTTTTGAGAGTCACGTTCCAATGTTAGAAGAGATACAAGAAATCACTGAAAAACGAAAACGAAAAATGATTTTGTATCATTTTTAACGCAAAATCGAATTATGCAGTGATACTTGTAGCCGCGGTCCATCATAGCATTGATGGATCGTGGTGAATGCCACGTCACATTCGAAACCAAGTAGGTGCGCGCTAGAAAGAAAAGAAGAAAAGAACGAAAAAGGAAAGTCAACGAGTATCACGACACATACTACGGGAGAACAAACGAAATCTCACTATTTTTGCGTCCTAACCAAATAGCGGTCTCGGTTGGCAAGAACCGAACCATAGGTATTGTGTGTGTGTGTGTGTGTGTGTGTGTGACACGGCGGCGTGTGACGATAAGACGAGCGGACAGACTCTCGATTTTTGAAAAAATAATTGCATCGATCGTACAGCTATCATATCGTAAATTTCAAACATCTTCAGGACGAAAAAACGCGTATCAAATGTATCAACGTGTATATTTAATACACAAAACTAGAGAAATACAAATTTACGCTTTGTGAAAAACCGAATCTTTCACGAGATAATAAGTGTTTAACTCGTACTGAAAGTTTTCCCCCGTTTCACAAGTATACAACTCGTGACGCCCAAATAATCGCATCGAACTCGGCTTTTATATTTTCTAATAAATCTGATCCTCTTAACGTCTTGACGGAAAGACGTTAAAGGGATTAAATTTCTATGATCGCGCATAACTTCGGAGAAAAAAAAGTCATATAAGGAAAACATATAAGAAACATATAAAGTTTATGCAAAAATATCATCAGAGAAATATTCGCAACAAGTGTCTAATAAAAATCCTCGGATTTTTTATATAAAAATATCGTTAAATCTCTCGTCACACACACACACACACACACACACACATGTTCCGATGTTGTAAAATTAAAGTTGCAACAAAATTACATCGCGACGCTAAGAATATTGGTCGAAAGTTGATTATAAAGTTTATGAATATAATTCGAGGTTACGAGGCTATTAATAATTCGATGACACGGTCGCGTATTGCTCGTCGTTCCCCGTCTTCGTCGTGTGTTCCCGCACTGAATATCTCTATCTCCAGGCGCGCTAATAAAGAAAATATGAATAAGAGGAAACAGATCGTGCGTAGTTATGCGCGACAGTAGTTGGCAGGGTGGTGTTACATTTGGCACCTCGGCAGCGTTTCTAAAAGACACGCCGGGACCCGCTGCCGTCGGCACGAGGTGGTCCAAACTTTTTCGTGCATAGGAAACGATGTTTATACGCGCGACGAATCTCCATGACGAATCACAATGACAAACACGACACGACGTGCGCGCTCGTCGAGCCGTGCCGCACACGAGTTATTTACACGAAAATTAGTATATCGGGTAATTATGCCGACATTTGTCCTTTGAATTTCGAAAGACCGGAGAATACAGAGAGAAGAGGAGAGAGAGAGAGAGAGAGAGAGAGTTCGGCATTTCTTTCGAAATTCTTACGTTAATATTGAATCGACTGAAAAAAATTCTCGTTTCTCTTTCCCTTAATTTTAATAAAAATGTATTTTTTTAATTAAGAAAAAATTTAAATTTGGTAATAGTCTTTTATTCTCAGGTAATTTTGCTCTTCCTCGATTACTCGTGCCGATGCAATATCTAGTGCCATCTCGCGCTATCGTCTACAGAGGATTTTAGATTCAGCATCGGAGTTAATTTGCTCGGCGGCAATTCAGCCGGACGTACACACATTACGCTAGCTAGCAGGACATTAAACCCACGTAATCCCGACGTACAGGGAGGGAAGCGTACTGGTCAAGCCTTTACGGTCTTAACGGCTTCAATTATCAACACCTAATTATACATCGTGATCCTAACACAACATTACTGTTAGGAGAGTCCTTTTGAGCTTACACCCTCGAGCGCGCGCACCCTTTTGTAAATTTGGTCTTTGCACATGGACAGTGCGCTCGATAATCCACAAACGTATCGTCTGCTATAACGTACAACGCTTCACATCGGAAGCTGGATTTTCCGATAATCGTGCGCGCGTAAGAGAGTGGCAACATATAATTACGAATTCTCGTATTAATATTCAAGAGAACAATTAACGAGGGAGAGGAAATAGCGCGCGAGGGATAGAAATATGAAACGTATAAGAAAGCGAGGTATTTAAATCCCTCGGTGAGGAGGGGGATGTCGCATCTTCTCCTTACCTGACATCGAGCCATCGTTCGGATGTAGATGGTGATTGTTGTTCGTCAGAGAAGCGTTATTGTTATTTTCGCTTCCGGGTAAACCGGCCGACCCGGTGCAGTGTTTCCCGCCCTCGAGAACGTCGTGATCGTGTCGGCAGAAGAGACCGTCCTGCCGCAAAGCGAACTCGTCGCCGGTCTCGAGTCGCCTCATACAGGCGGTGCACCGGAAGCACTCCACGTGATAGATCTTGGTTTTCGCTCTCATCACGTAGTCATTTTTGCTAAAGCACTGGCTGCACTTGTCGCACTTCGTGCCGAAAAGCCTGCAACACACGCGCGAGAAAGAAAACACAGTTTTGTACATCAATTTGATTGAACTGAATTTGAAAAACGAGAGAGTTTTGTAAACGCGAAAATTCCAAAATTGATCACTCGGAATTAGCGTTGCAAATTCCATTCTCTCAAATTGCACGACAATGTTAAATCGATTCGAGGTTTAACGACATTTAACTGCCGCTACAAATTTTGCAATTAAAATAGCACCGTTAATTTCTTAACACTTGCGCGCGCGCCCCAGATAAGCGATATTAATTTAGATTTAGAAAGAGAGAGAGAGAGAGAGAGAGTTTTGGAAGTTTAACCTAACTCTTCCATTATACACACACACACACACATACACACACACATACACGATATTTTCGTGATATTTTTATTGTCTGTTTGTCTTCTATTTCCTCACAACGTAAAGTGTTGTAAATATATTCGGCGATGAGCAGAAACAAAAAGCTCGCGTTCTATATCCGATAAAATGCAAAACGGACGCGCGCATAAATTGGGTCGAAGTGACTTTTATTGTCGCATCGTACATTTATTTCTGTATACACAATATTACTTGAGGGGGAGGGGACCAATTTTTTATATAAATAAATTCAATAAATAAACTGTATGTGTGTATGTATTAAAACTGTATGCGGGCATGGAATATAATGAAATATCCAATGTACATCATCCGAAATTGGAAAAGTTCGCCGTTATATTCGCGGTAATAGAAGTGAAATTGATGTAACGCAGAATTAATAGTTATGTGTGTATGTGTGTGTGTGTTTGTGTAATTGACGGTCAAATTAACGGGACGTTTCTATTGTTATCGTTTGTCATTACTTATTTTTCGAAGTCGACAAATCTTCGATACACACATCGAGATTTCTTTCTTTCATTACACGCGCGAATAATTATTTAACATAATCGGAGCAAACTTTTTCTCTCATTATTGATTTTTGTCAATTATTTGCGATTACTTTTTTACGAAATATACATCGCGGCACTTTCGCGAGAGACTTGCGGTAGTTCGTTCTGTTGTAAATAAATAGCTGCCGCGCGCTGTGGAACACCCAGAAGAACGTGTGTACACGAGAGGAGGGAGTGTACGTTGGTAATTTGGACTTTTGAGCGAAAGGCGACAGGAACAACAAACGGCCGTCATCGCTGTCGCTCGAATCCGCGGCCGGATACGCCAGTCTTCCTCGAGTGCGGCGGCGACGTTCCGACGTTCGACGGATCAGCGCAAATAAACCCCGCTGCCTCGGCAGAGAAAAATATTTGGTCCAGGTCGAATTCGTGACGATGGGTTATTCAGCGGCATTAACCGTCGTGTGTGAACGATCGAAAAGAAAAGAGAAAAATCTCGTCTACTACTCGGACGAAGTTGCGTCTTCTTTTCGTCATTATTGCAGCAATCTTAAATTTTCTATTACACGAAAGCGTAATCACGTAATAGCGAAACAACAATTGCAATTTCAATTATCAGCGGTGAAAAAAAAAACAGAGAGAAAAGAATCGAAAACCGGCGATGTATAAGTTGTAAAATCAATTACGGCAAATGATTCGCGACCGCAGTATCGCTCGGAGTATTTTTGTCGTCACAAGAGGAAACGCGCCGTTAATCAAACATCAATAATCGAAAAGAAATGGATCACTGTTATTGCTATCGGTTTAGAAATTCAATTTTTGAGAATAGAAAATCCCGAGAATAGACGCGCTGTACAACAAGCGTCTCGCGTTAGACATCTTAACAGCGTCTAAAATATCGACTCGCTATTTTAAAAAATTAGCGAACTACATAACTCTCAATGTTACGTAACCCTATATCTCTCCGCTACAACGACGAATGTCATATTTATTTCAGTTGTATTTTTATTTACGACTAAAATATGTCCGACAATTTTTCCTCGTCCGAGAGTCGCGATCTCTGTATAATATTAACTCGACTTATACGCGACTTGATCAATCGCACTCCAACCGCAAAGTGTAAACGATAACGTCACCGTCGAAGCCAAAGAAAGTGTCGATCAATGCCGCAAATCGCCTCGTCGCGCGTTTTACTCGCGCGAGTTTAAACTCCGCGAATTTTTTGCCCGCGCACGAGTTGCGTGAGCTTTTTTCTTTTGCATCACACACTCCGGGCGCACGCAATGCAGAATCGTCGACAGTGACGTCGCTGTGGCAATGCAGTCGGTGCGTACAGTCGGTGTGTGCTCCTCGACTTCTTGCCCCACGTCGTACATCTCGGATAAAAATACTCCGGACTTTCTCGACCCTGTCGTTTCCCTTCCCGTGCCTCTCTTTCGCCCCCAATCTGCCTTCTTTCCCGACCTTCTTTTTCTCTCCCTTTTTGTTTTTTTTGTTTTTTTGTTTTTTTCTACTCGCTTCCCAATCCGAGCGTTTGCAAATGCGTATCGGAAAGAGCGTATCGCGTGTCGCCGGGGAATGTAGCGGCCTCACTGACAAGAGGCACGGTTTTGCATTAATTACCATATTGCACCGCGATCGTGCCGGACGTTCCCTCTCCTCTCTTTCCTCCCTCTCTCTCTCTCCGTCTCTCTCGAGTGTCTCTTGTTCCATCTTCTCGAGGAATTCGTTCGTTAAGGAGCGACACTCAACCCTTGGACAATGAGATGATATTCGTTTGACGTACTGCGTCATCATCGCGCGATTATTTTTTTTCTTTTTTCGTGTAACGCGAGAGAATTAATTATTCGACTCCGGTGATTGTTGAAGTATAATGTGTTTGACTATTTCGAAAAAAAAAAGATTTATTTTCTCGTGTTTTAGGGGTGGAAAGTATATAATAATCTACGAGAAAAATTCAAATATTTGATCTTCTTTTTTATCCCCTGTACATCCCGTCGTTAAAGCTATCTTCTCTCTCTCTCTCTCTCTTTCTCTCTCTCTCCCTCTATTTCTCTTCTTCGTGCAATTAGAGTTGAGTCATCTCATAAAGAAGTTTTCTCGTCCGACGTTTCGAGAAAAAAAGTTCTCTTACGCGAGAAAAACACATCGACTTGACTCACCTAACGTAATCGCGCTTGCAGTACGTCTTGCCGTCTCGTACGAAACACGTGCATTTCTCATCCAGAAATTGTTGACACTCGGCACATTTCAAACACGCCGCGTGCCACTCCAGATTCGGCGCTACCCTCAGGATCCACTGATCGTGAATCCGTCCGCCGCAGCCGACGCAGAGTGAACTTCTACCTTCTGAAACAGAAAATAATCGAATTGTGAAAAATAGCGAGTGCGCTTTTCAATGAATTTTCAAGGTTAAAATTTTATTTATTTTTTGGAATACATTTTCACACAACGCGTCCACATTTCTGTGACTATTATTACATGCTTTTACTGGCCGTAACACGTGAAAGAATAATGATCGAAATTCGCGTCAGTGTTTTCTCAGAAATTCGTTATCGATAATAACAAAAAATGACAATATTACGTTATCTCGAGACACGCCACGTGTTTTCGCGGCGAAGGTACAAAAGAAAAATTGACGTCGCGATGTTACGCGTGTGTATCGGCAATGTGTTTTTTCGTGCGCGAATCACACACGCGATCGAATTGAAACACGACCGCGCAATGTACTCGCGCGATTGATCGATCTTATCGTCCATCGTAACGAGATCTTGTTAGTTACATTATTAGCCGCGAAAATAGCGATTAATAAACATCTATGTCGGCTATGTGCGGACAAACGAAAAATATCAATAATCGCCGATCTATGTGTCATCCTGTCGACGCGTTTCGCCTTATCGTTGATAAAATTCGCGTAATAGAAACCTTTCGTATAGTTCGTTTGCGCCTTTCTTTTATAACAAAAGTACGGAATGTCACGTAATGCTTTAATGTGGTAAGAAAATTTACATCACATTTGTGCGATTATTTTATTTATGTTCTTTTCAGGACAAATTATCGTACATAGAAAATCTTTTCATTCCGCGCGTGATACCAAAACATGATTAAATTTTAACGTGCAATTAAAACGATCAGAGGGTTTATCGCATTTGAATAAATATCATCAATAAACATGTTTTGCGGGAATTTTGTGTGAATATTTTAACCGTTTGAGTGCCCAGAAACGGTCGCGAGAAAACGATGCAAAAAGTTTACATAGAAGTAATGCATAAAACAAAAAGAGTCGCACTTTTTTACTTTCTAACTCTCTAATTATGAACAAATGAGACAAGAAAAGACATCTCGTTCATGTTCGGCAGAAATTTTCCGACGTGATGATATCGCTATCGTGTGATTTACTGATCAGCTTATTACGTGCACGGGACATTGAATTCCGGTAGCTGATAGTTGAAAAAAACGCACGTCAAACGCGGAATGCGCATTGGCGTGTCCGAGAGAAAAATCGGATAATAGGAAGCCTTTAAATGTCACGGTCCCCCCGTGGCAGAGAGTGAAAAGCCGGGCTCGGAAATTATCGTCGTAACGCGGCGTTGATTTCTTGGAGACGCGGTCTCGTCACGCGAGTTCTCGTGAGGTGAGGAGGCGCGCCAACGAAAGGCGCGTCGAAGAGTATCAGGGGCGTACACGTCTGGGCGGCGCACATCTACATCTCGCCACCCGAACTCCGCCCAAAAGTTCCGACGGCAACAACATCGAGTCGGCGGCGCGGCAGCGTCTATAACGGCGCGGATTCTGCGCCCTGCACATGTGATGTGATGCTCGACACAACGCGGTCGGAAATTCGCGGAGTTTCAGTTCGATGGACGTCGAAAAGTTTTTTTACGCTTGATTCTTAAGACAATTCGGGAATGCCGATATAACGCGTGTAAAATATTTGTGACTTTTGTAAAACTTTCTCACGTGTTTTTAAATTGATTAAAAAATCGGATAAAGGATTTAACTACCCGGTGTATTTGTCGTATCTTGATGGATATTTTTTTCAATTAGCTCTCTTCGTTGATGAAAATATGAACGTTGATAAAAAGGCTCTTTTTTAATTTTACAGTAATAGTTTAGTGCAATACTTGGAGAAATTTCAGAGTACGCAAAAGGTAGCGACCAAAGAACAAACCATTGCATACTACAGTGTTGTATTATGCGCTTCTTTAATGAATATTTGGATAACACATGCTAATTTTGAAGCGTCGTTTATTTTATCAGTCGCACAACAATATTCTCACCTTCGTCTCGCATTGCAAATTACCTGCGTAGTTATAATATTCTGCTTGCTAACCGCGATAAGTGTAATTACGCGTTATTTATTGCCGTTAGAGAGATAGGAGAAACCATAATCTTTAATTATCCAAAACATAATTGTCAATTTTTTGTAACCTTATACGATCAAATGAATAAATGTAAACGTGTGATTCTTCTTTTTCAAAAATCGTTAAAAGTTGTGGAATAAATTTCGAGATGTGCAGAGCAATAAAAAAAAAAAATGAATATTTATGACAAAGAAAAATAAAAAAAACCGTTCTTCGTCATTGCTCCGAGATTCGCTACTTTAATCGGCGAAAAAAAAATGAAGTTTCCGACCTCACGCGGAATAATGTACTTGGTTCGCGCGTGTGGACGAAGAAAGAATTTCGCGACCACCATGAAAATTCTCGACTGCCGGTGGATAAGGTCAGGGTGGTACGCAAGGAGGGAAAAGGAGCGGCGAAGAAGGAGCGCAGAAGAGATGTAAGAAGGAGACGGGAGTCACATCGAGGCGGAGGGCAAGGTCGGCCAGGATCAAAGAGATTCGAACGACGAGAGGAGAGTGTCGGCGGCATCCCATTAGCTTCCAGAGACGACAACCACCTCGTATCTCGAAAGAAGGCTTCGGCCTGGATCACCAGCGCGCTCTCAAGCACACATCTTTCTCTCTCTCTCTCTCTCTCTCTCTATCTCTCTCCTCGCGTATGTGCGCGATCGAGCACGCTCGATCTTTCTCTCCCAAAATCATCGTAAAGATACTATCGTGCATTTGTCACTATTTCCTTACACGCTTCGCTCGCGTCGTGGGCGCGCGAACACGCTGATTTTAATACTATATCGGTATCGAATTACGCAGAACACACCTCGATCTCTCTATCTCGAGAATTCCGTCAAAAAAACGATCTCTAATTTTGACAGGTCGTCTCTGCAGACAAAATTTTCTTTTCTAAATTGCTCCGAATTTAACAATTAAAAAAATTGTATATTTGTTGAAAATATTATTACCCGTGTGAAATCTCATCTTTCCTCACTAATGAAATGTTAATTCTTAGTTTACACACTCGTTTTCATCATAACGGATTATTGACGTAGATTTGCCTTGCGTTACCGTTAATTGAGCGGTAACGAGCCAGGCGACAGGTTACAATTGCAATTTGCAATTCGAAGTCGTACTTAAAACTTTTCGCGTAATGTGACAGGAATCGTAATTACCGTCCAATTATAGATAATGGAAATCTTTTTTTGGTACATTCAAGTTTTAATTCCAGTCAATATTGTATATAATCATTATACATAGTAAGATTGATTGACATTGCAGTTTGCTATATATGTCAAATATTGAGTTTCGATTCTGTGCACGTGTGTGTACAGTTTCATACATTCACTATATTCATTTCATACATGTAACATCTTCTTATCTCTTGCTTATGCTTATTCTATGAGATTTCCGTTTATTGATGATGTTCATAAATATATCAGTATGTTAAGAATATTCATGTAAATTCGATCTTTTATTCTTTCGTTTTCGTTCTCACGGTTATCTTACACTGTGGTTTCGTCTACCACATTTGGCTTTTTTTCTTTGGCTTGTTTTTCTTTATCTGTACTTTCTGTCGTCTACTTGGCACTTGCTGTGTTTTTCCATCCTTTTTTCTATTATACGAGCTGTAAGTCTTGCTGATTCGACTTGGCTCACCGGCTGTCAAAAGATCAAGACACATTTATATTCTAAAAGCAACAAATATATCTTTTTTGAGAGCTCAAACGGACTCATTTCTCAACTAATATATTACAAGACAAAAAATAGCACAATTTACTCTTAAACACACAAAGGATCCGTTAATCATTTTAAATATTACAGAATTGATTTATAGTATTCAGAGAAATATGATACATGTGTCAATGTGTATTTTTAATTTGAAATATGGAGTGTTTAGAAAAAATTAAAAGTGTATCAACGCGTATAAGTTCTCTCTCTCTCTCTCTCACATACGCACGTACACACGTATGCATACGTTAATCGAATTGTAATATAATTTATTCAGAAGAGAAGCGCATATACATTATAGAAGCATATATATATATAAAATATATGATATATAGTTGTCGATAAAGACAAAGAGAAAAAAATTCTGCATACGGTCTTCGTCACGATTGATCGTGGCAAAACTCGATCTATCGAACACGCCAAGGATAGTAATGTTATGCATCGAGATGTGATTTCTCCCCTCTCACCTCCTCTTTCTTTCTCTCTCTCTCTCTCTCTCTCTCTCTCTCTCTCTCTCTTGTGTGTAGATAAAAAAAAGTCACGACTTCGAAGCAGCTCGCTACTGACCGAATGTGGGTGGCGGGTCATTCCCTGTCGTTGTAGTCATATATTTTACGACGGCGGCCGACACGATGATATTTCTTATTTTTCACGAAAGAAAGAAATTCAGCCGGATGTTGCTAAACATAGCGCCGTCTGAATATATATCTATGCGATTAATCCTCCAACTTTGGAATCCGCCATCTCATACACATCTGTTTGTATGTCGATTTTGTAAATTTTTATTACTACATAAGCGAATACATCTTTACAGAAATATATATATATATATATATTTCTGTAAAGTAATATATTTCTGTAAAGTAATATATATATATATATTTTTTTTCGAGACTCGCAAATTATCCAATAATCGAGAGTTGTCGATATTACGCGCGTCCCTTATATTCTCGAACGGAGCGAAAAGAAAAACATGAAAAAAAAGAAGAAAACGACGCGAAGATTGCTCTATGAAACACGGAAAAGAAAAATAAGAAAAAAAAAGAACGTAGGTGGATGTGGCATAGAAATGTAAGAAGTTGAAGGAGAAGAAAACGAAGAAGGGAAGGGGAACGAGAAAAAAGTAACGGCTTAGTGGCCGAAGAAACGATAGAAGAGGAAGAAAGAGAGAAAGAAGGAGAGGAGAAGTGGAACAAGGAGGATATCTTAGGAGTAGCTTGCTACTACGAGGGAGAGGACGAGGGAGAGGAGGAAATCGGCGCCGAGGCTTGTGTCGGGGATGTCTGGTTGGCAGTTCAGAGGCGCCGACCCGGTGTCCCACGGCGTTCGTTTGGTATTTCATTAACACCTCCGCTAATTATTTCCCTTTTTTTACCGGACGCGGCCAGTTTCGTAGCGGAATCAGGAATGCACCTTACAAGCCTTCGCGGCGTCCGCTCTCGAGAGCAGCTGGTCCGCTCGGAGATACCGCCGTATGTACATACAAAGCGAGCGAAATGTGTGTAACGCGCGCACGGATGTGCATCCGCCGCGCGGCAAGTGGCCAACACTCGAGCGTCTCCGAGCGACGAAAGAAGCGCCGTGCGGGTGAAGCAGCGTGCAAATTTGCGAGCGACATCATCGAGATGCGAGAAATCGCCTCGCGATGCAGAGTTTATTTTCTCGGAGCACAACCGGGTGAACGACCTCTCTTTTAAGAATATTGTTGCATAATTCACGATGCTTTTTGGGTTGACAAATAGAACAAAAACTTTGATTTTGTATCGAATCTAATGTGACGTTCGTACAGATTTACAATCTAATTCGCAAAATTTCTTGAAATGCACAAGAATAACCGATGTTACACGTAGGTATATCGGAAGTGAAATGTATAATTAAAAGTCGATTTGAGTGGTGTTCGACAACGAATTTGATTTCCTTGATCGATTACCGATATATCGAGCAGAGAGCCCTTTTTGAAGGCTGTTGAATTTTGGAAGTGAACATTAGAGATACATGGTCCTTCTGGCAATGAGACGAGGTACGGGAAAACTAGGCTGTCAGACGGTCGGTTTGACAACTAGATTTCAAAGCTCTTTTTTTCAGCTGTGCGAACACGACCCCCCGTCATCACTGAAGAATGTGAAGTATCTGTAACCAATTTATTAAAATGCGAACCTTTTCGACCTATTCGTTTCGTGATTCATTTGGCATTTGATGATCATGCGTATAACTATTAGGTATTTAGAAAAAAAAGTGTAAGAGAGAAATTTTTCTTTCTCATATTAAAAAAAATTTTACTGCGTTCCTAATAATTATTCGTTTCGATAATCAAGTCATGATCGATTTCCGATCTTCAATAGTCACGTATAATTATTACTAAGAAAAAAAACTAGCGCAAAGGTGAACGTGTCATTTAGCGATGTAGTTTCTCGGAGACGTAAGCGCGTCGGGACGCGACTGCGCGCGCTGCGTCCTCGGCGCCGTTCCGCCGATACTGCGGCATCGCGGTTGACACTAAATTTAGGATGTACGTTTAAATGAACGAAAGGCAGTCTCCTTATAGATATCCCCGGTTAAAATTTATGTAGATGTTGGCCGTGGCTTTTATCAGTCCGGCCGGCATTCCTGCCCGTCCACCCGGCGCCCCGACGTCGCCGCCGCGCCGAGCAGGTTCTAATTCGTGCGACTCCGAGTCGGTCGCACCTCATCCCTCGCCGTGTTTCTTTGGATCCACCCTGCTAATGTGAAGCATGAGAAGTGGACAAAACACTGGTTCTCCGATTCTGATATTTTATTCGTCTCCGTTGTTTTTTCTCGCGCGAAGCTGTCATCAATTCTGGACAGGTTGCGTTATTTCGGACAACTCGCGGTCATTCAGTTTTTTTTTTTCGATTTGTGATTGTGGTAATTTAATCCTCGAGTGTGCGTGTTCGACGGGTGTAGATTAATAAATCCGCAAAATAAATTCAAGACGAGAGATTGTACAATATATCAAATGTCCATATAGAATTTACGGCGACTTTTACACGCGAAGAGAAGCCCGCGTAATGATGTCATTTATCGCGAAAATCGTTTTCTTAATATATCGAGCGTTAAGCGAAAATTAGTCGGAAAATTAGATGGGACACTCCCAAGAAGGCGGAGAATCAATTAATTTACAATTTGTTACCTGATCGCAAGATATTATCGTTTCTGCCCAGTTTTTTTTCTTTCGTCATCATCTGTACACATGTTCGTACTTTGCTCGTCGTTAATCGATATCGTTTACCGGATCTAGTTCTATCCGAACATTTCGACGTTCTCCTCTCGGCGAAAAGTCAGTTCGACAGTTTGTAATTTCGTGTCAATTTAATATCGCACTGACTTCCCGTCAATATCCGAGTTTTTTAAAGCTTTCTTACAAATTAACTATCGAATATATATATTATATAAGTAATCTCAAATATATACTTGTTTCTAAGCTCATCTGATTGCGATGAAACAAATAAAAATCTCGAATATTTTAATTTATTTACATATAGCGATAGAAAATTGGCAAATAAGGACAAGCAAGAGGATCCCAACTCGTTTCATCAAAAAAATCGAATTGATTTTTTAAATTAAATTATAGAAACTTATATGAAATATAAAACTTTTTCGTATTGGCCTCAATCCTAGTTTTTTTAATTTTTTCAATATGATCGCGATTCCTGCCATTTACTTTAAGCAGATTAGACGAGTGTGTCAATACATCTCTTGCAAAGAAAATTAATTGCTCAGCTTGCGTCCCGCATATTTGTTCTTTTCTCGCGTAAAAATTTTAGACACACAAGACGTAATCATTGTTTGCGAGCAATTGTTACTAAACAATCAAGAAAAAAACTCTTTTGTCCGATATCTCTGGGTTCTGTTTACCATTACTTCTTGACCATAAAAATTTTCGAAATATATCTGACTTTTTTACGACCGTCCTTAACCGCAAGAGGATTTTTTTGCCGAAAAATCACAATGTTGGAAAGTTTCTTTTCAAAATCTTTAAAAAAATTTCATCCGACTAACATCACCGACTGATTTACGACCACTTTACTCGACGAAAATTTCAGACCAATAGCGCCAACGCGCAATAGAATCCGGGAAGGGTTCTTGAACAAACAAAGATGGATGATTCGACATTCTCAGCGAGACGTACGTTCCTTGCGTGACAAGTGCACGACCGCGAACATGACTGCGAACCGACTGTGTACACGAACGGTCGACGATGGTGTAACGGGCTTTTTTTGCAAATTTCTCTTCAGGGACGCCAAAAAATCGTCGCCAAAGGGAAAGATCGGCAACGACGATAAGAGAGACGTACCGTTGCGTTTCGAGCAGCGATTATGCGCCTTCTTTATAAGCTTCTCGTGCGATAAGCCCTCTCGAGCGGCACAACGGAGACCCCTCTCGTTAGACGGGTCTCTAATGACGGGCGAGAGCGCACAACAGGTCCTCGCGACCGATCCTCCGGTGTTGTAAACCGAAGGCACGGGGACCATTCGTCTGGCGCCGGGTGCCGATATAGCTAAGCCCAGACAGTTTTGCCACGGTCTCCTGGGCCTTCTGGACTTTTTCGTAGAACAGTGACCAAATGGCCCCCGTAGGTGACCATAAACTAAACCGGCGAACGTACTCCTGACAATCCGTCACGATGTAAACCTGTTTCCTGTAAACCGATGCTAATCTCTCGTATTAAGCACGGATGCGCACCGGTGCGACATAATCTTTTCTTCGTAACTTCACAATAATTAGATACATGCATATACCTATGTATATCCTATAATAATTAATCATTAATTAATTAGCGTGTTACTGGAATTACCAGTCTACCGTTTCATCTATCGTTTCATACATCCTTTTCGATTTATTTTCGCGAGCAGATTATCATCGACGCCGTCGTATTTTTTTCTTCTAACACGCAGTCTGATCTCATCGGAGTTATGAAATTTTTGATCGCAATTTTTGACGTAACCGCGTTGTCACGCGAGGACGGACGTTGAATCAAGAGAGATCTCTATCGCGTATATATGCCGGTTAATCAACTAACCGCGAGATAAGCCGCGAACGTTATCGAACGTCTCGTTCGACGTGCCGCAGCGACGCGTTTTTCACCAGGCGGCACGCCTTTGATCGCCCGGAGTACGCACTGATTTTTTTCGTTGTACCTCGCGAAGAATCTCACCAATCGCAGAGATAACTCTGTGTACCGAATGATTGCGTGCGCTTTCGGTCTCTCTGTATCGGCGAAGGATGACTATACTCCGTTTATCGGCGCGGACAACACGTCGTTGTCGACAATATATCGGAAATCATTTTGCGCAATCTTGTTACTCTTTCTTTGTTTTTCATCGATAAAAAAAATTACATTGTATTTTTTGGAAAGAGAGAAAAAAAGAAGAATTTAAAATATTCTATATTTTAGCGCACACCCGTGTTTATAAATAAATTTGATGTAATGTATTTTATCTCAGATTCGCCTCATTCTTCAGATTTCTGATACATAAATCCTCTTTCAAACGTTAAACGCGCAGAATAATTTGAGACAAGTGCGAAGCGCTTTAACGTTCGAAAACGTCGAGAAAACAGGAAAGGAATAGAAACAGAGAAAGATGTCGAGACACTGATATATGTCCACACGCTCCGATAGAAAAGGCCCCGCGTCTAATTCAATTGCAGGCCGCCGTTCCGCAAACACTCATGATAATTCAATCAAGCCTACCCTATGACGTTATATCCATTTTCCGCCGCCCCTGCCGGCCGCTCTAACCCCCCGGTATATATGATGGCGATGCGCGCGGAGGGTGGAGACGGCTCGTAATCTCCGTATGAGAACATCTGCACTCTAATCGGCTGATGATTTCCGTCGAAGCCGTTTCCCCGCTTCTTATGTGCGCACGCGTCCTTCCTCTCACACGGACGAAATAAATCGTCTGCGTTGGCATGAACGTCAGAGCAAACAATTAGAATTAGCGAGCGAGTATAAGTGAGTTCAAAGTTTAGCGCGCGGTTTTATTTTGTATTTCATCTTGATGC
>QVNW01001635.1:0-21984 GCA_014825475.1 Pseudomyrmex flavicornis
AGCACTAGTGGCCCATATAAATATGGCTGAAGGTTGTTTAGAGGTCAAATCCCCCCCGCACTATGGCTTCACTCCCCGCGCCTATAATAACCCTTAATATGCTCCCTCCTTTATCTCCATGTGGACAACAGCGATCGGTATGTCAGCGTGCTAATAACGACACCGGTGACGATCGTGATAGTAATCCGCCGGAAAATACGTGGCGTAAAAGAGAGTTCCGGAATAATCTAGAAATATCGATACGGTGTTCCGCCGATAATTGGAGCGGACACATTCTCTTATAAAAAGGCGATCGAGACTGATGCCTGAAAGTCGTTGGATCGAGTCGTTGTCCTGCCGTGTCGACGTCGCTTCAGCGCATTTGATTCGGAGAAGTTGATTTAAGTCGCGGTCCTTTGTTTATAAACCTGTTGTGGTTCAAACATTGTGAATAAATCGGTATTGCAAAACCTGTGTGTGTAATTATAAATCTGTTTGTGCTTAACGTCGAAAGTTTGTCGAGATCGTGTCGATCGCCGGGTAAACAGATTGAAGTAAAAAATAAGTGTCGTTTAGAGATCGCCGATGGATTTCGGTTGCGGCGTATCGAATTTGAATTCGGAGTCATTTGGATATTTGAACGAAGTAAAATTGTCGAGTCGATAAACTTTTTAAAAGATGTAAAATATACGAGTCGTTTTTAGAACTATACTACATTATAGAGGATGTTTCATTTTAATTTTCTCACTAATTTACTACTATTACCTCTAAAAGTAAAAAAAATAAAGAAACACTTTAACTACAAAAGTTGTTGGGTATGAAGGGAAACATATAATAGTGACGTTTTCACTTTGGGGTCAAATGTTAGAATCATTTCAAAAACAACTTTATTTTCTTTAATGAGAACTCTTATTTTCGACACCAGAATTGGAAAAAACGGAACATTTTACGTTCGAAGTGTAACCATGTTGTTGACTTAAATCTCTAGAACTCATTTCAAAGTCAGAAATCTATTTTACATAATACATCAAGATATCTTTTTAGCTAAACATTTTAGAAAAAAAACTTAAGACAAAAAGTGCAAGTTTAGGAAAAGAACATTTGACTCACTTTTGAGCTACGCTTTTATCAATATGAAATAAGAGAAACCGTCATATAATTCTGACAAGATAGAATTTTTTTGATACTACATAATCACATTTTGAAAAAGCGAGTTTAAATATTTCAACAAGAGAATAATAATTTTTGCCTGATATCAATTAAATACCTGAAAAAAAAGCATTACTTCAATTGATGAATTTTATTGGATAAATAGCAAATTCATTTTCAATTTATCAAGCTTATCATAACCGACTACCCACTGACTAAAATTGTCGACATGAAAGCTATGTAGGACGCACGTGGTAATAACAGAGTAGCCTCTCGTCAATATCGAGAAGTTATCCTGCTCAGAGACATCTTGATTACAAAACCATTTTACAACTAACGGCTAGAGCCTGTGAGAGGAAATTGACACGCACACGTTCAAACAGGCTGCGAGATAATAATGATGCTATTAATGTGACGGTCCTAGCATGGTACTTATAAATCCCTACATCAGAGAGCAATAAATTAGTCGAATGAATGAATGTCTCTTTTAACACTGTAAATCGAATTATAAATGCAAATTATTAGGGAGCGTTCTATTTGACGAAAGCAGTGCATTTGGACACCGTTCAATTCGACACGTTGCAATTAGACACGTTGCAAATAGACACAGAATTTTAGACGGTTTAATTAGACACGGTGCATTTAGACACGCAAGAAAATGCGTATCATTCATTAAGACACCGTTCAATTGCGCACCGTTCATTTATACACAGAAAGATGCGCACCGTTCAATTAGACACCGTTCTAATGCGCACCGTTCAGTTAGACACCGTAATAATGCGCACTGTTCAGTTAGACACCGTAATAATGCGCACTGTTCAGTTAGACACTGTGCGTTTACGCACCGTGCATTTGTACACTGTTCATTTAGACATCGTTCATTTAAACATAAAGAAACTTTTTCTTTGGACTTAAAAAATAGTCATAATTTGTGTGAATGTGTAACAGATGGAAAAAAATAAAAAATAAAATAAAAAGTAACAATTAATGATAGTAGTAACACAGGTTAAGATTAGGTTAGGTTTTTTTGGGAAGTAGGTGCAGAGGGAGAGGCGGAGTCCCTCTACCGCCCACACGTGTACGATAATGTTACTGCAAACAAAATTTTTATTTCTTAAATGTCTGTGTTAGAAAGTCTCTTTGTGTTTTAAATGAACGGTGTCTAAATGAACGGTGCGCAATTGCACGGTATCTAACTAAACGATGCGCATTAGAACGGTGTCTAATTGAACGGTGCGCATCTTTCTGTGTACAAATGAACGGTGAGCAAATTAACGGCGTTTAAATGAACAGTGCGCATTTTCTTGCGTGTCTAAATGCACCGTGTCTAATTGAACTGTATCTAAAATTCTGTGTCTATTTGCAACATATCTAATTGAACGGTGTCTAAGTGAACGCCACTCCTATTTGACCACGTATCAATTGAGTACGTTGATATTTACTACGTCTCAATTGACCTCGCGTTGCGATTGCCCACGTCCTAATTGACCACGTTCCGATTTACCAAGCGTTGCAATTGTTCACGTCCCAATTGACCATGTCAAGTTTAGAACTTTTCACGCAAAGCGAGAAGGATTGCAGAGAGAGAAACAAAGCCATTCCCCTTGCAAGAGAATAAAGCTTCCCTTGCAAAGGGACGGAGCCCTTTTCCCTGCCTACACGCTTACAACACGAACAAAAAAAAAAAAACAAAATTGCACTGCGTGGACAATCGGGACGTGGCCAAGAGACTCCCCCACTCTAAATTATTACTATTCTTATAAAGCACAAGATTCTGTCGATAGACTGTAGAACAAATTTGCGTCGACTCTTTCTTTTTTGTTTTTTTTTTTTGCGTGATGTTCAGCGATGAAGCCACATTTAAGAACACCGGGGAATTAAATAGGTATAATAACCATTATTATTCTCAGCATAACCTACACTGAGTTCGCTACGTTGACAACCAACAGCTGTGAAAAATCAATGTGTGGTGGATTTTCAAATAGTCATATTATAGGACCAAACTTGGACTTCCGTTTCCGGCAGCGAGTTAGTTGATCGTTGACAAGAGTGCGGAGCTCAGAAATTAGTTGTTTGAAGATAGCCAGTAGTGTGAGAGTATTGTGTGTATGAATGTAGAGTGAAGGAAGTTTGTTATAAGTGAGTGAGAGTGTGAGTGGAGGTAAGAACAATGGAAGAAGGGTGAAAAGAAAGGATAAGAGCGGCGGGCAGGGGATAGGTTAGGAAGAGAAAGTAGAAAAATAGAGAGCGGAAGGTGCAGTGAGTGCAGAAGGTACAGAGGCAGAAGAGGTCTCGGGAATCTATGGATTTCCTTACAACGGTTTTGTAAAAGGGTTAATACCGGATAATACCGGATAAGAGGAAGATGACAGAAAGAGGTGGAAAAGGCGAAAGAAGAATAGAGAAAATAGAGAAAATAGAGAAAAGGGATTAGAGGGAGGAAAGAAAAAGAGATCAGCGAGTGAGAGTTCTGTTTTTTCATTGGAAATGTAGATGAAGAGAAAGAAAGATGTAGAGAAAAAAAATGAAGAAAAATAAGAGAATTATAGAAGAAATTAGAAGAAAAAGAGAAGATAAAGGAGGGAGATAGTAAGAAAGGGGAGGAGAAAGAAGGGGGAAGCAAAGATGATTTAAAAGAAAGATTAAGAATGATTAAAAGAAATATAAAAAAGAGGGAAAGAGAGGATAGAAGAAAGAGGAAGTTGATAATTAAAGAAGTGCAAAAAAAGGGGGGACTCGAGATGGGGAGTGGAAAAAATTGAAGGAAATGGAGCGGAGGTAAAGATAGACGAAATGAGGAGGTTAAGCACAGGCAACGAGAAGAGGGGGGGAGATAGTGTAGATAAGAGTAGAAAAGGAAGATGATAAAAAGGTAATATGGGATAGAAAGAGAAAGTTAAAGGGGAGGAAGGTATGGATTGAGGAGGATCTGACATGGAAAGAAAGGGATTAAGAGTGATAGCGGGGGAGAAAAAAAAAGAAAAAAAATGTTTGGGTGGGAAAGAAATCGTATAAGAGGGAGATCGGTAAAGATGGAATAAGGAGAAGTTCGCGTTAGAGAAAGTAAAGACCAGGAATAGGGAGAGAAGAGAGGGAGACACTACCTTTAAATCAACGGGGGAATGAAGAGCGCTAGAGAGAGAGAAGAGAAAAAGAGTAAGAAAGGGAAAGGATAGGAGGGAGGGAAAAATATGGAAGAAAGAGGCACGTAAAAGTGGCGTTTTGGAACGTGGCGGGTTGGAACCTTGTCAGAAAACAAGGATAGAGATTTTTTGTTGGAACTGAAGGAGTGGCATGCAGTGGTTTCAATAGAAACGTGGGTAGATAGGAAAGGATGGGAAAAAATCACAGCAAAAAAAGCTGCCAGTTTATTTGGGAAGTATAATGGGTGGGAAAGAAGAATAGAAGAGGTAGAGCAATGATAATGGGAATGATAATGGGAGTGAAGAAAGAAATAGAATTAAAGGAAGAGGCGGAATAGATAGGGATGGATGGGATAATGGTGAGAAGGATAAGAATAGATAGAGAATGGTGGAGGATAGTGAGAATATATATAAATGGAAGAGTAGAGGAAAGGCTGAATGAAATAAGGAATTGGATGGAAGAGAAAGATGGAGAAGTTAAAACAATAACAGGGAGGGAGACTTTAATGCGAGAACAGAGGAGAAGGGTAAAGAGATGAGAGGAGAATAAGAGGGAGAAGAATATCAAAAGATAAAAGAATAAATTCAGAGAGAAGAAAGTTGTTATTCTGTGATAGTGTGATTTAAAGAAAAAAGGGAAATGGGAGGAAGGAATAGAATGGAGGAAAAGAGGAAAAATATAAAAAGTGTATGGTCTGAGGAAGAGAAACAAAATTGGGTGGAAGACATGCAAAAGGAGAGAATAGAAAAAGCATGGAGTAGAAATGGGGAGACATGAAAAAGAGAATAGAGAAGGTGTTGGAAAGGATAGAGGGAGGAAAGAAGGAGAGTAAGAAAAAAGAGTGATGGCATGAGAAATGTAAAGAGGAAAAGAGAGAAGTAAGGAAGAAGTTAAGAAAGTGGAGAATGGGAGAGGAAAATAAAGAAGGTTATGTGGCGGAAAAAAGACAATATAAGTCATTATATAATAGCAAGACAGTAGAGAAAACTAGAGCATGGGAAGGGATAGTGAAGAAAGCGAAAACGATAGGACAAGTATAGGAAGTAGTGAAGAAGGAAAGAAGAAAGAGAAAGGGAGAAAGTACGGGGATAGAATTGAAGGAATGGGAAAAATTCTGTAAAGAGCAGCTGGGAAGAGTGGAGTGAAAGGTAGTGAGGGGAAAAAGAAGAGTTGAAGAGGAGGATCTAATAAGAGAAGAAATTGTAAGAGTATTAAAAAATTTGAGAGAAGAGAAAGCAGCAGAGGGAGATGGTATTCCGGAAGTATGGAAACACGAAAGAGAACAAACAAGGGATTAAGTATGGAGCATTTGTAAAAGAATATGGAAGGGTAAAGGATGGATAGAAGAATGGAATGAGAGAATAATAGTACCAGTGTTAAAAAAGAGTGATGGAAATAAGGTGGAGAATTTTAGGAAGGTAACATTGGCGGAGACGTTATACAAAGTATACGCGGAAATATTAGCAAAGAGATTAAAGGAAGAGGTGGAAAAAAGGGCTGATTCCGGAAAATCAGGATTCAGGAAAGGAAGGGAGACTATGGATAATGTATGTGTAGTGAATTATTTGGTTAATAAGAACGTAAGTAGAAAGAGAGGAGAATTGGTAGCGTTATTTGTAGATTTAAGGACGGCTTTTGACTCAGTGGATAGAAGGAAGTTGATGAAGACAATAAGAGAAAAGAGAGTAAGAGAAGGGTTAGTTAGAGAATGAAAGGATCTGTATAAGGAGACAAAAAGTAGGGTAAGAGCGGGAAGAGTGCTAGAGAAGGAATTTTGGACGGGAAGGGGCGTAAGGCAAGGATGTCCACAGAGCGCGTTATTATTTAGTTTATTGATGGCGGATTTAGAGGAGTTTCTGGAGAAGAATAGGTGGGGAGGAGTAAAGTTAAAAGGGGATAAGGTATTTTCTTTGACATACGCAGATGATGTAATGTTGTTAGAAGAGAAGACCGGGATGAAGGGAATGATGAGGAAGCTAGAAAAGTATTTGGTGGAGAAGGGAGTGGAATTGAACGTAGGGAAGTCAAAAGTGGTGAGGTTCAGGAAGGGAGGGGGAAGGGAAAGAAAGATGAAATGATAGTAGAAGGGAAAGAGGATAAAAGAAATGAGAAAATTTAAGTATCTGGGATATGTCTTTCAAAAAAGTGGAGAGAGGGAGACGCAAGTAAAGAAAAGAGAACAGCAGTTATATAGGGCAGATGTGGGGAATAAGGAAGAGAAGATTTAATAGAGACTGGAGCAAAAAGTTATGGCTATTTGATGCTTTAATATGGTCAGTCATAGGGTATGGAGTGGAAATATGAGAGTGGAGGAAATAGGCGAATATCGAGAGTTTACAGGACAGATATGTAAGATAGATATTAGGCGTGGACTGGAGAACTTCAGGATATATGATACGTGAAGAGGTACAGAGAGACTTATTGAGGGCCAGGACAGGGAAAAGAGCTTGGAGTTTCGAGGAAAGATTGGAGAGGGAGGAAAGGAGTAAAATAGCGAGAAGATGCTGGAAAGAGATAAGAAACAGGGAGGAGGGAAGAGAGGATCTATCGGATTGAGAAAAGAAGAGGATAAGATACTATAAAGATAAGAGGATAAAAATAGCGGAGTTGAGGAAGAAGAAAGAAACCAGAGAATGGAGAAGGCAAGTGTTAATAGAAAAGAAAAAACTAATGCAAAGGGAAGAAATATAGAAGAGAATAAGAGAATCAAAGTATAACGGGTGGTATAAGAAGATTAAGGGAGAGGGAATACCGGGATATTTGAAAAAAGAATGAGGGGGAGAAGAGATGTCAGAGAGTGGCAAGGTTAGGAAATGAGATAAGGGAGGGGAGGTATTGGGAAGGGGAGGAGAAAAGACTTTGTAGAGTATGTGGATTAGTGAAGGAGGGCTGGAGGCATGTTTGGGAGGACTGTGGGATTTAGGGAGCAGAAGAGACTTGGGAGTGGTACTAGAGGAAGATGATGAAAAATAAATATGGATGAAGATGTTGGAAGAGTACAGGGGACGGGATAATGCAAATGAAGAAAAGTTGAGAGAGAGTGAGGGTGAGAAAGAGGAAGAAGAATGAGAGTGAGTGAAAGAAGAAAAGAGTGTGAAGATACTGGCAGAAAGATGATAATAAGATGAGAGAAATCCGCGGAAGCAAAGGTCCGTGGAGGTTAAAGTGTGTGTGTGTGTGTGTGTATGCAGGCTAGACTAAGTTAGGAACATAGTTACTGTAAAGTACTGTAAAGTAGAATAAGTTAGCGATTAAGTTAGCATATAAGTTAGCAAGTAAGTTAGTTGTTAAGGATATTTGTAATTAATTTTTTAACTTTGAAGGGAATCAGGAATATAATATCTATTTATCTATAGGACCATACGTTTTCGATGGTAATATTACCGGTATAACATATTAGAATATGTTAAGAAATGAGATGACACAGATGCTACGAAAAGTAGATCAAAATACAATGCAGCGTATGTGAATTCAGCAAGATGGCGCGCTAGCTTATTATTCTTTAAATGTAACAAATTATTCTAATGAGGCATATTTTCAGCGCTGGACCGATAAAAATGGTCCCATAACTTAGCCATCTACATTGCCAGACTTAACGCCACCAGACTCTTTCTTGTGGGATTATGTAAACGGTATTGTGTATGAAACAATCCGTACAATACTCAACGACATGAAAGAGCAAATAAAGAGGGCAGGTTTAAACAAAGAAATTTCAAAATTGTATTAATTTGGCGAGTATGAACCAATATGCAGGATGTTTTACAGTTGGAAAATAACGTATGTTAGCAAAACTGTTTATTCATTTATCTTCAGTTCGCAAGACTGTGCTATACAGAAAATTACATGTCTTTAGACAATTACAATTGTCTTCCCGTTTGCCCAATATAGTTCGCATTGCATGACTCACATTCAATGTACTGCATTCTTATTTTTGTCAAATGGTATCGGATCTTTATGGGTTTTGATGTATTTGTTTAGATGAGAAATATTTCTATAGGAAAATCTAATGTTCAATTTTTTATATTTATAAATAAGTTTGTCGGATTGATTGGAAGCATAAGGTATGACAAAGTACTTAGTGTCATCAGTGTCTTGTGTATTCTGGTTGTTATTGTCAATTATATGTAGAGTTCTATTTAATTTCGTGTTGATTAATGTCTTTAATCTTTTGTTAATGGTTTTAAATATAAGATCTATTGGATAATGGTTATTAATAAAAATATTGATACATAACTGTAACTAAATTTTTTTGGTGGAAAGTAGGATCTGACAATAACACCGCTCTATCAAGTAATGTAATTATAGTACCAATTTTGTGACACAACGGGTTTTGTGATAAGAAATGTAAGTATCGACCTGAGAATGTTGATTTGTGATACCAATCATAAATCAACTTATTTCTGTTTATGATGATACGTGTGTCTATAAAACTGATACTATCGTTAAATTGCAGTTTGTATATAAATTGCAATCTGTTATGGATTGAATTAAATGTATTAAAGACGCTTGTCAATTGGTTCTTTGGAACTGCTAACAGGATGTCATCTACATATCTGAAATATATTGGAATTGTGAATGGTAACGAATTTAAGGTTTTAAGTTCTATATCTTGCATAGTGATGCAATGATTGGCGAGAGCGGGGAGCTCATAGGAGTTCCAATGTCTGTTTAAAACCCCTAACAGGGGTTCCAAACCCCTTTTGAACCTAACCTAACCTGTTTGTAAATTTTGTTATTACAACTAAAATATGTAGATGCCATAACAACTTCTAATGCAATTAAAAATTCTTGCTGTGATATCTTAGTATTTAATCGTATATATTGTTACGCCCGTGGAGGCGTAGAGTCGCTTTCGTTAGTCGCCGGAACTCGCGCACGCGACCGCGGCAAAGGAAGGACGCGATCACTTTCAAAAGCTTTATTGCGATAGAAATACAACGGTAAAAGCTCGTAATATGAATCGTCGAGACGCGACGTAACAGCTCCGAATCCCGATTCTTCTAAACAACGTTCCATGTCGCCAGACAACGATCAGACGCATCAAGCGCGCGCCGTTCACATGACTCCCGCGACGTATATGCGGTGTCCGCCGTGTAACAATATATATATTTCCATCTTCTAGTTACGCTTTCTAATGCCAGTTCTATATATATTGATGAACAATGATACGACGTTAAATGAACAAAGCATATGATTGTCATCAATAGTTTGGTCAGATAATTTGTTATATAAGTGAAAGCTATCTTTGATGCTGAAAGGAGAATTAAGAATATTTTTATATATTATTTTATGAAGAAATTTTATATATTATTTTTAGAAATGAAGAAAAATGGTGTAGAGGACTATCACTGGTTGATACAATTATTCTATAGAGATGGCCTTTATGGATTTTAGGAACTCCATATGCTCTTGGTAGTATTGGGTCACTGTTATACATGTGTTTCTTTTGGTGTTGATTAATAAAATCTTTAGTGATTCATTTATCAAGAATGTTCTTTAATTAGTTATTAATATTTTTAAGTGGATTTTTATTGACAAGTATGTATGTCTTTTTGTCTTTAAGTATATATCACTAAGTTTATATATCACTATTTTATATATCACTAATTTTAGATAGATAATCTTCTTTTACTATAGCGACTGTAGAGTTCCCTTTGTCTGCTCTGGTGAAGATAATATTAGGATTGTTCATGATAAAATTTGAGACAGATTTTAAATTTTGTAGTAATTTATTTTCTATGTATGTTAACGTCTATTGTCATTTATGAAGTTTTTTAGATAAGTTGTAATGTAACTATGGATTTTAAATTTGGTAGTCCAGTTGAATTTATTAATGTTGCATTCTACGTCTTTAATCGTTTCAATTACAACTTTCTTTTTATTATGTCTAACAGGGAAAGTAAATTTATCTCTTAGTTGAATTATTTCAGTAATATTTTTAGGGATTTTAAAGCCCGTTAAGTTTACAAGCCATTTATCATTTAATTTTAAATCATATGTTGTTGTGTTGAAAATCCTCTGGTTTTATATCTATTTTGATGTTGTTATTTGTTTGATTTTGATTATGGAAACTGAATTCCCATTTTCTATGATATGTGTTTGATGTATGTTTATGAGATGTTTTTGTGTTATGATGGATAAAATATTGAATTGGTTGTATACTATGTAAGCGGTTGGTTTTCAAGATCAAAAGTTGTTTGTTAAGTATAAGTTTCTTCTTTATAAAAAATTTGTTCATAGATTATTGTTGAATATATATGAATTGAGTAATAATATTTTTAGGGATTGTTTTGTATAATGTTAATGTTATATGGTGTAACACTTTTTTGTAATGTTCGATGTCTCTATATTTATCATTAAGTTCTAATTTTAATAATCTATTTTGTAAGTTCTTTATAATTTTTGACATATTGTTTGTGTTTTTACAATAGGAAAAAGTTAAGAATTTAGACGTAGCATTGAAAATGTATTTAGGTACTAAACTTAAGAAGAAATTTCAGATGTGCACACAATAAAACGGACACGGCAGGATGAGTCAGACACAAACTCAATCGGACACGACAAGAAACGGACAGTTTTAATTGGACACAGTTCTAATCAGACACAGTTTAAATTGGATACAATGTGAAACGGGGTGATATTCTATTGACCACAGTACGATTAGGCTCGATTCGAGGCAGATTAGTAAACACAAAACTTTTTGACACATATTTATTGAACACAAAATTATTCGATACCATACGATTCAGCGAATTATTCGACACCGTGCGACGAGCCCAATCGGACACAATTTCAATCAAACACAAAAAACAACTTAACCTAATCCATGTCACTGCAAGCGTACATTGCTAAAATTGAAGTAAGGTTCTACATAAGTCTAAACTTTTCACGCAAAGCGAGATTCAAACCTGTATGTCTAGTTTTGTGATAGTGGAACCCGTAGGAGGAGGGGCGAAATACACTGTCTTCATGCATACACTTTTTAGGAGAAGCGTGATTCTACATGAGGTAACGTTTTTCCGAATTTTTAATTTTTGTGAGATGTTTTATCGATCGTTTCTGTGATCATTTTTTATGAATAATTTTTTGATGAATAGTGAGCGATGACACTTGTGTCTGATTGTTTTCGTTATGTATCCATTTCTTGTCGTGTCCGTTTTATTTCGTGCGCATCTAGACTCACCTTGCTTAAACATATTGGCTCATATCTTCGAAAAAAAATCGTTAAGCATTTATTATAAAAAAACATTTATCTTGTTTTCGGTTGGATAGTCTTATTATCTTGCCTTCGCTGGCTAAATAGTCTCTCTATCTTGTTTTTGCTGGCCGGATAGTTACCTATCTTTTCTTTTTACATGAAGGAAATCCTCATAGAACCCCGAAATAAAAGTAGTGCTGGACTCTTATCAGCTAAAACTCTCACGACACGGCCTACATCTAGCGCATGTGCATCATGGCTCTTAGGGAGAGCCATGTAATCTCTTTCAAACACGTTACCCTCTTGCGTTCAGAGCTCTCGCCTACAAACTCTTTCGGAGAGTAAATTGTTACTTAGGTGAAAGAGAAAGCCGCAACCTCTTCTCAATCACCGCGTGGACCACTTGCAATGCTGACGTGAGTACTTCGCTCACACTAGCGTGTGACCCGGCATCAAACCGAAAAAGACGTCATTCCAATCTCCATCACGTCCGACCCTAGAAAAAGAAAAAAAAGGACGGATAAAATCCTTCTTTAATCAAATTTGGACGCTCTAACTCTACTAAGATTTCTTTGATAATAAAAGGCCAGGTCTACTTTTTTCGGGAGGTTACGCTTGTCGCTTTTCTTCTGTGCTGTGTTGGCTTCCGGAGCTGCCTTATTTGTACCTACATTTTTCCTTCTGTGGTACCCAAAATGAGTGACACTGAGAAAGGAGGACTGGTCGTGGTTCCAACCAGTTAATCTTTGTTGGATCTGGCACCGACCTAGACCCATGTCCACCTGATTTGTACTCGTCCGGCCGCATTCAGCCGCTTGACCGCTGCGAGCGGGCTTCTAAACGCCCAAACAATGCAAGAGCTAGAAGGCGTCATCCGGATTTAGACGGGAGCGGTGCACTTAGACACCGTTCAATTCGACACGTTGCAAATAAAATTTTAGACACGGTTCAATTACACACGGTGCATTTAGACACAAAAAAAAATGCGCACCGTTCATTTAGACATCGTTCACTTGCACACCGTTCATTTGTACACAGAAAGATGCGCACCGTTCAATTAGATATCGTTCAGTTGCGCACGGTTTATTTGTACATAGAAAGATGCACACCGTTCAATTTAGACACAAAGAGACTTTTTATTTAAACGCTTAAAAGATAGTCATAATTTGTGTGAATATGTAACAGATGAAAAAAAATAAAAAAGAAAATAAAAAGTGACAATTACTGATAGTAGTAATACAGGTTAGGGTTAGGTTAGGTTTTTTCGGGGAGAGGTGCAGAGGGGGGAGGGAGCACCTCCTCCGCTCACACGTATACGATAATGTTTACTGCAAACAAAATTTTTCTTCTTAAATGTCTGTGGTAAGAAGTCTCTTTGTGTCTAAATGAACGGTGCGCATTAGAACGGTGTCTAATTGAACAGTGCGCATTGTCTTGCTTGCCCAAATGCACCTCGTTTACATGAACCGTGTCTAAAATTCTGTCTATTTTTGCAACGTATCTAATTGCAACGTGTTCAATTGAACGGTGTCTAAATGAACGCTACTCGATTTAGCCGACTTTAATGTCGACCATCCGGCACTTCTCGGCCGAGGCAACTACCTCCTCTAGGGTATCGTCGAACCTACAAATACGAACTTTATCGCATTTGGGGGCTGCCCGACACGGGTGGTCTTCACTTAGAAATTGTTCAATTGAACACGTTGCAAATAGACACAGAATTTTAGACACGGTTCAATTAGACACGTTGCATTTAGTTACGCAAGAAAATGCGCACCGTTCATTTAGACACCGTTTGTTTGGACACAGAAAGTTGCACACTGTTCAATTAAACATTAAATGTTCCACACTGTTTAATTACATCAAAAGTTGCACACTGTTTAATTAAACATTAAAAGTTCCATACTGTTCAATTAGATCAAAAGTTGCACACTGTTCAATTAGACACAGAAAGTGTCGCACTGTTCAATTAGACACCGTTCAATTGCGCACCGTTCATTTAGACACCGTTCATTTGAACACAAAGAGACTTCTTAACACAAACATTTAAGAAATAAAAATTTTGTTTACAGGATTCATTATTGTACATGTGTGGGCGAAAGAAGGGCTCCGCCTGTTTCTTGCACCCTTCCCCGAAAAAATCTAACCTAAACTGTGTTACTTCTATTATAAATTGTCACTTTTAGTACTTATTTGTGTGCAAATAAACGATGTCTAAATGAACGGTGTCTAAATGAACGGTGCGCAATTGAACATTGTCTATTTGACACTTTCTGTGTTTAATTGAACAGTGTGCAACTTTTGGTATCCAAACGAACGGTGTCTAAACGAACGGTGCGCAATTGAACAGTGTTTAACGGTCTTTTGTGTCTAACAGTGCGCAACGGTCTAATTGAACAGTGTGACATCTTTTGTGTCTAATTAAACAGTGCAACTTTCTGTGTCCAAACGAACGGTGTCTAAATGGACGGTGTCTAAATGAACGGTGCGCATTTTCTTGCGTGCCAAAAATGCGACGTGTCTAATTAAACCGTGTTTTAAATTCTGTGTCTATTTGCAACGTGTCCAATTGCAACGTGTCCAATTGCAACGTGTCCAATTGACATATCCCCCGACCCTCCACCAAAGACCGCATATTGGAAGCATTTGCCTTCCTCTCCCACTTCCGCAGACGCGTCCGAATGTAGTGCCTTCGCCACATCAGGCAAGTGCGACGAAAGGCGGCGATCTCTAAAGACCACCAGTATATGCTTTTACGAGAAGCAACGTGGCATCAACGCGTAGCACGCGTCTAAACCAGTGCCACATGAGCCACTCTACCTTTTCATCGGAAGACAACTTAAAAGCAAAAGAAGTATTCCACGCCGATTATCGCAGTTTCAAACAGGTTCCTATCTCATTCTTTCATTCGCTACCGAGTGAAGTGCATAATGCAGGGACGGGGAACTCGATCTTCCCTCAGAGGACATCTCAAACAAGATATACTAATGGTCGGACAGAGATTCGTCATTAGTGATAATGCGCCAGCCCCCACCTAGCGAGGTCACCGAATCAGGTCTACACCGACCTGTCTTGAGGACGGACGCAAGTCGGCGCCAACGTTGAGAACACGAAGCCCAAGCTCCGCAGCCCAGATGTTTACAGTGTTGTTCCTGTAATCAATTTGAGAAGACCCCCAAGGTAGACTTTGCGTTAAAGTTGCCAAGCACCATCACAGTCCTCCCCAACTCTGCGAGATAAAACTGCATAAAAAGAGAGCAGCTTCTGATGATCTTGACTTTGACATATAGTATCAAAGTCATAACGAGTAAGATTCCGAACATTTTAGCCGGCAATCGTTGTCTGTTAAAAAGTTCTTAACAAAAAAAAGGCAGTTTCACTAATACTACAATGTTTTTCAAATTCGTGTACATTTCAGAAATAAATGTCTGATGTATACGTACAAAATTATGTGTTACAAATATTTGCATATGTGCGTGGAAGCAGTGTGTTCCGCTATCCTACGAAAAGGCTCCAATGTCCGGCTAGGATGACTCTGCCAGGAACCGAAGTGTCTATCGACATAGCTTCAAAGATTATCATGGTTTTCAAGCCCGAGCACCACGACAAAGTGGAGAACCCTTGCCTTGAGGGATAGTCTATTTTACATTAACTTCCCGAATACTCCTTTATCTTCCTTTCCAACTGGTTGAATAATTCCCTATCTTGCCGTAAATGGCAAACTAGTTCTTTTATCTTGCCTTTATTGGCCGCATAGTCTTTTATCTTGTTTTTGCTGACCAGATAATTCTCCTACTTTGAGTTTGCATATCTGATAGTCTTCCTATTTTGTTCGAGAGGTCACTTTGATCTAATAACACGGTTACACATCGGAACGTAAAATTTTCTGTTCTTTTTATTTCTGCGATAAAAAATAAGAGGTAATTTTAAGAAAAAGTAAGCAAATTAACATTTGATCTTAAAATGACGCCAAGGAATCTTATTGATTAAATAACACGGTTACATGTCTGGACGGAAAATTTTTTCATTTCTGGTGTCAAAAATAGGGGTTCTCATAAAATAAAATAAAGTTGTTCTTGAAATGACTTCGAAATTTGACCCGAAGGTGAAATGCAAAGTTACTCTAGGTTTCTTTCTACCCAACAACTTTGGTAGTTAAAGTTTTTCTCTATTAGCCTAGAGAACTAATAAAAAACTCTACAGATTTTTCCTGAAATGTACACGTGGTCGAAAAACAATGGTTTATTGATAAAACGTTTTTTATAAATAACTTTTTAATAAACACTGAGCGTCGGCTACAAATTTTTTATTGTTACTCAGACTGATAATCTTTATAATATATGTAAAGAACAAAGAACTTGGAGAATTCTTCTATAAACTGCAGGTTTACTTAAGTTTGTTAATTAAAACAAAAAGTAAAGCTAGTATCAGAACGTGCAAGAAGGTGTCGTCAAGTTAAGTACACAAAAGAGCCAAAATGCAAGCAACCTCTACAGGCAAGCTTAGACTGCAATTTCTGACGTCTACAACGCGTTACTTAGTTGGTTTGTCAGGATAGTCCTGAATCACGCCTACCTCACGTACCGCGCAAAGCTTTTGACAATCCAAGTTAATTAGTCCTAAAAGAAAAACGGTAATAAATATGCCAATTAGTTCAAACAGCAAAAAATACGCACTATGCAATCGTAGAGAAAAACGCAAAAAGAAGCGCTTGCGGAGTTGAAAGACAAACTCGAGCGAAATTATCGAAAAAGATTCTATTTCACGTTCAAGTCATAGCATGGCATGTGAGAAGTTACCACACAATACAACAGCTGATTAAAGTTCAAAACGACAGCATTTCTAGGAGCGCGTTCCGTTTGACCACAGTACGATTCGGCACCGCTTGATTTGACACAAAATTATTGGATACAGATTTATTGGACACAAAATTATTGGACCAAATTATTCAACACCGTACGATTCGACACCAAATTATTCGACACCGTACAATTCGACACCGTACAATTGGACACAGTACAAGCACTGTGCACTCGTGACAATTAATGATAATACTAATACAGGTTAGAGTTAGGTTAGGGTTTTTTGGGGAGGGAGTATAGAGGGAGAGGATGCAAGGAGAGGGGCGGAGCCTCTTCTCCGCCCACACGTGTACTATAATATGTGATGCAAACAAATTTTGTTCTAAAATGTACATGATATCGGAAAATGTACTGTGTTCAATTACAGTGTCGATTAACCTGGTGTCGAATCGTACGGTGTCGAATAATTTAGTGTCGAATCGTACGGTATCGAATAATTTTGTGTCCAATAAATCTGTGTCCAATAATTTTGTGTCAAATAATTTTGTGTCGAATCGAGCGGTGTCGAATTGTACTGTGGTCAATAGAGTATCACCCCATTTCTAGTTCGGTATGACAGCGATACTAAATTCTTTTCTATACGATAGCAGAAGATAGGTGAATTTCGACGACAAACGATGCAATAGTGTGTTTACAGTACACTCGCAGATCCGCTTGGCGATATTTGTCACAAAATATCGCTGAAAAAGCGTTACACTCGCGAAATTTGTTACAACAATACTTGTTTCCTAACATATGGCGATGTTTCCAACTCGCGCGCACTTCACTCAATTTAATTAAATCCTTCAGAAAAAATCTATGTTAGTTTGGTTATTTTGTGCAATACAGCAACAATAACTTATGCGAAACCATGATAGCGATACGATAACAATACCGGTACGACAGCAAGGCCGTACGACAGCAAGAGCGATATAACAGCGAAGTATTATCTCACGCAAACAGAACACTTATTCACACACAAAATCACATAATAATATCACTAAAATTGCTGCTTGGTGCGTTCCCGAATTTGTCCAGGGTTTGTCCAAGAATTTAATAAAGCACTCAATACCTGAAGTAACATAAACTTACGACTTTTGTGCCACAAAACTCCGTGAAACTCGACTCTAGCAGCTACTGAAACTTCTAGTCCAAAAATGGATTTGTCCTTGCCCGAAACAAAACGCGAAATTCAGGCTAGCCTTGACACGATACTTAGAGCAAGATTTGTGGTTTACAATAAGGAAAACGGGCATCTCACCGTACGTCGTTATTGTTCTCTATCCAAGCAGCTGATTCAATCTTTAAAACACCGATTCCGGGAGCCTCCAAGATATGTGTCAGCTCGTGTTGGGATCCAGCGACTAAGAGAATCGCGATCGATTCGAGGTCGATACATAGAATCGCGCTTGAATCGCGTGAAAAATCGTGTTAGTCAATTAGACCAGAAGCAGATCCTAAGCGTAGAACGCAAGCTCTAAGTGACAGTATCAACGGCCACAAACCACGAAAGCTGCGATGGTACCAAGAAATGCAAGACCAAACTTGACAATAAAGCGCAGAATGTTACAATGAAGCGTCGAATTAAATATTGCAGCAAAGCGCAGAATAAAATACTGCAGCAAAGCGTCGAACAAAGCGCAAGAGTAAATTTCATGCAACATATATCGTCATCTCCTGCGAGTATTGTTTAATTCGATAATTCTAAACTCGCTTTACTGCTTTTTCAATCTTGCTCCAGAATACCGTCAGCTTTTTAATTGCAGAAACCGCAGCAGTTTTGCACAGCATAGTCGTGATTAGAAGTTCTTCCTGCGTCGCTTAGTAGATGAAAGCTTGCCCTTGTGACTTCTTATATATACCTAATCTTATAGAGCATTTTTGCTTCTCCTGACGTAAGCCTCTCTCTCTGTCGCTTTTGATCGTCTCTGCCGATTCTTGACTTACGCTCCTTTCCTATTCTTCCGCATCGTGTTGCAAGTCCTCGGGACGGTGAAGCGCCAAAATGTACAAAAAAAAAAAAATACAAAAAAAAACTTAATCTACGATACAACAAGCGAGCAAGCTCTGGAAGATCTTGGCGCTTTTCAAGCGGCTCGCATCTTTGTACTCCTGCAGAAGGCACTTTTTATGGCGAAAGAAGAGCGGTGCGACTACTACGTCACAATACATATATACAGTGGAACCTACAGTATCCGACGATCTAGTATTCCAACGTTCTATTATTCGTACGCTACACTATCTAAATGTTCTATTATTTAAACAAATAACATTTTCTTGTTTGTGTCCTCTGCTATCAAAACAAATAGAAGCATAGTACATACATCATTTCTATTACAATGTTATATCGTTCTTATTGCTTCAGTACGAAGTTGATATCGTACGCGTTATCACCTTATATATAATGTCATCAAAAATAGAAAAACGTGTAGTACTACGTGTTGAAGCAAAAAGAAATATTCTATAAACTGGAAATTGATGAAAGTGCAGTAAAAATTGTAAGAACAAATAAGAAGATCTTTATAGGGAAGTAACATATAGAAAGGGAACATATAGGAAACATATAGGAAGATCTACAATTAGTGGAATTTTAAAAAACAAAAACAACCAAACGAAAATCATTCAGGTCCTTCTACAAGTAAAACTTTAATAAAGCAACTAAAGAAAAACTAGACTTTATTGTATATAAACTGTTTCTACAAGTAGAAAGTAGGAATACCAATAATATGCGAGAAAGCTTTTGGAATTTACTCTTCCGTTGTCAAATAACGCACTGTTTTATTTTGAAGTAAAATATCTTTGAGACAGTATTGAAAATGATACTAATAATGTTATCTCAAGTGGACTCTACAAATGGAGATATTTTCCGAGTGAAAGAAAACGTTAGTGCGTGTTTGGCAGCCATCAAAGGGTCAAATTGACCCAAGTGTGATAAAGACGTCGTTTTTGCTTCAAAATTGAGTACAGTTTTGTTTGTGTAAAACAATAGCCAGAAAGTAAAAACAATCATTTTAATCTTTATCCTTACTGATATACACACAAGAGATGTAAATCTGACAGTACAATTGTCACGAGGTGCACTTTGGGTAATGCTAATGCCGGCAGTAGTGTAACTTTCAAACTTGATAACTCAAAAAATACTGAATAAAAAAATATTTTATTGTAGTGTTTTGAGAAACTCTTGAAATAATGTATAAGAATACGCAATAAAAAAAGAAGAGTCCTATTTAAAAAGATCGATTTGACCTTTAAATAATCTCAAGGTCACAGTCAAGATCACTACTGTATGTCCCTCCCTTCCCATACGCAACAACTTTTGTATTTAAAAGTTTTTTCTATCTCTTTTATTTTTCGAGTTAGCAACTTGGAGATTAAAATAAAACACACCTGTATAACTTATTTTTTTATTTTTTATTTATTAGTAAAAATGCTTCCCTTCTCGGGATACATGGATTTCTTACATAATTCTGTTCTATTCAACATTTATTCTTTCTGATTTCCTTTCTTCATCTATTTTTCTTTCTTCTTTTTCTTGCCATTCAGTTTTAACATCTAGTCTATTCCTTCTCCTCCGTTTGCTATTATTATCTTCTCTGAGACGCCTCTTATATTCATTTCTGGGCACTATTCTCGTACATGACACCAAGTTTCTTTTCTCTCTCCGCATAATCTACAGACTTTTTTTTATCTTCTTCTCCCCAATATCTGTTATCTTTCCATTCATTGCAACACCTAGCTATAGTTTTTAGTCTTGTTTTTTTACCTTTTTGATCTAGATATCTTTCTATCGTTTTCCAGGCTTTATACTCCTTTGCTGATTTGGATTCTTGCATCTTACTCTTCCTCTCTCTCAGCTGCTTCTCTCTGCATTTTCTAATCTATTTCTCTATTGTGTTGTTATCTTTATCGTCGCTTGCCTCTCTCTCTCCCAGTGGTTCATTTCTTTGTAAAGCTTCATCGCTATACTCCACTCTGTTTTCTCCCATTCAGTCTTACTCATTTCCCTTCTGCATTCTTTCAATATTTTGTTTTCAGTTGCTGACTTAATTTTATCTTGGACTCTTAGTGGTCTGCCTCCTGCCTACATTCTAATTTTTTCTGTTTTGGTTCTTCCCTGACTATATATTCTGGTGTGCATCTGTCTAAACCAAGTATCCATCTTATGTATATCTCTTGAAAGTGCTTCTATTTCTTTTCATTCTTGTCATCCGCAGATCTCAACTCCGTATAGGACAATACTTTTTACCATTACGTTGAACATCATCATTCTTTTATCAAAGTCTCCACCAAATTTCCTGTCTTCTACGCGATGTCACTCTACATTTGTGATATCGCTGCTGTTGCTTTTTTTATTACTTCTTTTATAAGTGCTTCGTCCTTATTGTTTCTTTTGTATGTTGCTTTTGTATATCCCAGGTACTTTAATTCTTTAATTTCTTTTAGTTTTTCTTCTTTCTATTTTCATTTTCTTTCTTTTTTTATTCTCTCTCTCTCTCTCTTTCTCTCTTGCCAAATACCATTATTTTAGACTTATTCAAGATTGTTTTTCCCATCAAAGTATTTTGTTAAACTCTTTAACATTCTCTTTAATTCTATTTCTGTTTCTGCTAACATTGCCAAATCGTCCGCATACGCCAGCGTATATATTCTTCTTCTTCTTATCACTGTTTTTCTGATAGTCTCCTTGTGCTTCTTATGCTTATAACAAGTTTTCTGTTACTACCATACTCTTACATCTTTTTCCACAGTAAACTTCTACCTGCCCTACTTTGTAAAACGCTGCTTTCAAATCTGCGAAGAAAACATATAATTTTTCTTTCTTTTTCTGGATATTCTTCTCCGCTGCTATTTTAAGTGCGCATCCAATGTCTATACAAAATCTTCGGTAATTATTGAGTATAGGGGATGACCTTGATCTTGACATATATTGTAAAGGGCACTCTCCTGAGTATTGTTCAAGTAGTTTTAGGCGTTGCTCATTGTTTATTAAAATATTAAAATGCGTTGAAAGTTACTTTCCACATAAAGCGAGTTTAATCAAAACCCATTATTCGAAAAACTAGACACATTTGTCTAGTTTTTCGAATAATGGAGCCCCCCGTAGAGGGAGGGGCGGAACACACTGTTTCTACGCATACACTTTCCAGGAAAAGCGAGATTCAACATGGGTTTATAGTTGACTAAATTTTCAACTCTGTTAAATTATGCCTACATACTTACAACGCAAAGAAAATATACATATACAGAATCAAAAAATAAGAATTCATTTATAAAACTTGTTTTGTTAATAACTTTTTAACAAACAATGAGCGACGGCTAAAACCTCTTGAACACTATTCAGAAGAGTGCCTTTTACAACATATGTCAAGATCAAGGTCATCGGACCTTAATTCCCTATACTCAATAATTACCGTAATTTTAGATTAGCTTGTCGTAGTCTATGGATTAATGTGTTGTATTTTCTTTGATGTTCTTCCAGTGTGGTTGCATAGATCACAATGTCATCCAAATAAACAAATAATTCCTGTCTGTAAGCCTGATAGAACAATAATCCATTAATCGGTGAAAAGTCGCAGGAGCATTCTTAAGAGGATGCTGAAGCGGCAGCTATACAGCTGTTCTGCCGCTACGCAGTCCAGTAGGTGGTGCCCTCTATATAAGGATAGACGTATA
>QVNW01001636.1:0-72500 GCA_014825475.1 Pseudomyrmex flavicornis
GAGAGAGAGAGAGAAAGAGGAAGGGGAAAGAACCGAGAAAAAGCATTTCTCTTCTCTCGTCCCCGGGACAATATCGATTGCGAAAACATGTCGTGCCGCTTTTGCGAATGTTAGAATTTGCTGCGAACCGCAGGACACGAAGGTGGCGCCAGGACTCCTGCCTGCAGTTGCACAAGATCGCGTAATAACGGGTAATGTGCGTTGTTGTGTTACACGTAATACGACGTAATCGCTCCGCGACAGATCGGACCGACAGAGATATATCGAGAAATATTACGTAAGACTGCGTTTGTGGAAATGCAATGCCGATTTATGTTTCTTTAATGTAGAAGCAAAATATCGATTGTTTCGGGGGTAGGTGTACGAGGGAGGGAGGGGGGAGCGTGACAAATCTAGGACATTTACTTCATTCGTCTTTTTCTGCGCCTTGTTCTGAATTAAAAGCTTAATTGGAGGAAATACGTTTCTGCCACGCAAAAATGTCAAGGCTCCGAATGCCGAGTTCATCGCGTAAGCTTCGTGTCTACACGGAGAGTAGTGACATAAAAGTTTATTAAATGTTGCGAAGAGGGAGAGAGAGAGAGAGAGAGAAAAAAGAGAGAGAACGTAACTTCTCCCTTGAACGCCGCGAGATCCGATGATGATTGTGTGCGCATGTAATAACTTATTACTACCATCGAGCGCGCGCTATTTCTCATGCACGGGCTCCATATTTGTTCACGACGGCAGCGGCCCGAGAGAAAGAAAGAAAGAGAATACAATGTATTGTCCCAGATACTTTTACCACCACGCGACGCATCCCGATACGGGTCGGCCATTAAAACGCTCGATACCGCGTAACTCTCTCGTAGTTATACGGCGAATGGAACACGCCGCGAGAAGAGAATGTTTTTTCGCGGAATCGTTTCAATTATCGCGATTATCGTTTGTTTTCGCGCAATCGCAAACAAACTCTCTTTCTCTTCCGAGGATTCACCCCCGGCGAAAACGCAAAATTCTCGGGAATCACTCTCCGGGGGAATTCCCGGCGAAGAGAGAAGATATGATCGAGCGTTGGGAACTTTTCGTCTAAAATTACACGCGGTTACAACCGATGATTCGTCGAGAAACCCGTCGACGCGAGTGCGTAAAATTTGCCCGTAACGAGAACAAGCGCGTTCCTGGCGGGTTTCAATCTCTTTCTCTCTCTCTTTCTCTCTCTCTTGAAAGAAAACGCTATTTTCTCGATCGTGAATTGCCGATGAACAGCTCTCGTTTCCTTCTCCCCTGCATTATCATTGTTTTAGCGTTAACGAATGCGTTTTTTAGCTGTTAATTACGAGCGAAAGTTACGCGAAGAAAGTTCTTGTATCCGAGCAATTATTTTACAACGCAATTACATGATGGAATATATTTTTATCTAAAATCACGACGAGGCAAAACAGATCAGTAAAATCTGTGTCAGTTCGTTTCCTTCCGCGAAAGAAAATGATAAACAAGTGCTATACGTGGTCTTTCCGTCCGAATTCTTTCATTTCCCTCGTCTGCCCTCGATACGACCTTCCCTCGCTCATTTTTCCAGCCGAATTTCATCCGCGAGCTTTGTCCGTGCCGGCACGACGGAGCGGCGGTCTTTAACACGAACTGCAGAAAATTTCGGCCGCGCAGCGGTCGGTGGCCTCGCACACACACACTATAGCGCATACTTACGCACGTGCCCCGTACACACACTCTCACATTTATATGCGCGTTACGTTCCGTACCTACCCCTACACCCATACACCTCGATTACTCTCCGTCGGCTCGTGTACGTGTATGTCTACATGCGCGGTGCAGATTGCGCCGTGCGTTCGTATACACCGCAGTGCATTAATGGTGCGTGATGCGCCTGCATCAAACGATTGCAAAAGCTCACTCAATCGTGTGTTGTACAAAACGGAATATCTCCTCGTACATGTAAAAACTATATTTGCTTGTGATTTACCTGGTCTCTGTACACGCTCGACGGAGCGGCGGTACATTCGCGAGATCATCGTGTGTCATCGTGAAAACATGTTCAGTCGATGCGGGCATATATATCGGCTTCTCCGTCGTTAACGTACCTCGGGTGCATACGTAGGTGCGTGCGGGTAAAGGATGGACTGGCTGAATGCTATTCCGACAGGAATTCCCGATGAGATGGGCGTAAAGTATGTACAAAGCTCCGACGCGCCTCGCCGCTTCTCTTCTCTCGAGACGCCGGGCTTCCGGTCGAATTCGGGCGGCTCCGGATCGGTCTCGTGCGCACTCGCCATGGCTTGGATCGTGCCGGCCGGCCGGCCGGCGCAAACTTCACGCTCAGCCATCACCGCGCAGAACGGGTTAGTAGCGGCGCGCGCCACCGCAAGCCGACGGAGTTTAGCGAGTCCATGGAACGGCCCGATCGGCCAGTTCGTCGCCGGCGGTTCGTGAAGAGAGGTATTTTAACGCGCTTCATTCTCGAATTCTCGATCTTGCTACGTAACGTTGCGCACCGTATCGCAAGATACTTACACACACATACAAACACGCACACCGCTCGCGATTCATTCGTGTCGAGAGAGATCCGTTTTTCGCGATATCATTTCGTCCGCTCCGATTTCTCAACTCGATTCACGTCTCGATTGTCTTCTCTCGCTCACTGACTCTCTCTCTCTCTCTCTCTCTCTATCTCTCTCTCTGTCTTCTGTGTTTTTTTTTCTAATCTTTTTTGTCTCTTCTTTTTCCGCAATTCCTGTTCGGAGAACTGACCTGCGAAGCCAGAGAGACCGGCTGTTCCACGAGTTCATAAGTGTGCAGTCCGGATATCCGCCGGTCATCATATATATATATATGTATACACGTATATATGTCAATACGTACGTATAATACTTATGTATGTACGTATGAATGCGAGATATTCGCGTATGTCTCTAGATACCGGTAACGCGAGACGCGCAAATTGCGAGTGTTGGTGACGTGTTAAAACGCAGCCATTTGCACTTGGTCCCGATTGCAACGAGGAAAGAGATAACAAGAACGACGAGACAGAGAGAGAGAGAGAGAGAGAGAGAAATGAGAAGAAAGAAATTGTTCTTTTTACGTGAGAGACCGCGGCTCTTTTACTCGGGAGTTTCAAAGAGAGAAAAGATGTGCCAGCGGCATTTAGCGCTAAATGAGATCCTCACGTCGTCGATTATTTTAGAATGTTCACAAGAATCGATCTTGTGTTCACAGCGCCGAGAGTGTGGAACCGCGATCAAACGAGGAAAAAGAGGCACGTATTTTTTTTCTTTTCGAGAATCCGGAGGATCTCTCGCGAATCTTTCTTTATCTGTTCTGTCTCTCTGTCTCTCTTCCTCTTGCAATGAACGGTGAGAGGCGCATCATTCGCGCTCGAAAAGGAGAGAGGGAGATAGAGAGAGAGACTGAGCGAGAGAGGGGGAGGACAGAGAGCGACGGGCAAACTGGCCACTGCGGGGGCGGGGATACGTGAAGACGATAGGAAGTCGCTGCCGAGACGGCGGCACGGTAACGTCGCTTTGTGTCGCATCGCGCCGACGGGCGAGTTAACGAACGATCGAGCAAGGATCGAGCTCTCGAAAGTCCCTCTCGACTTGTCACGCACGCACGCGCGCGCGCGCGCACCGACTCGCCCTCTCTTTCACTTCCTTCCCTCGAAGGGAACTTCGGTCCCTCGTCGTCCGCGTCGTGGATGCGAAGTCGAAAGTTTGAACGGGGAAAAAAAAGTATCTCCGGTAACGCGCTCTAACGAGTGACCTCATGAACAAGTGCCGTCGATCAACGCCGTCGGGAAAGAGAGAGACCGAGAGAAAGAGAGATCTCGATCAACGGGTGTCGAAAACCTCCGTCGCGAGGAAAAGAGGTAGAGAGAGAGAGAGAGAGAGAGAGAGAAAGAGAGAAAGAGAGAAACGCCGGCACACAATGCGCGCCGTCTGGCACAATCTCCGTGGATCGACGCGGTGTACAAGCACGTGCGCATGGTTTCCAGGTAAGTACCTTTTATTATACGCGATATTGATTCTCCCTTTTGCCTTGCAACACCGACGGTGCCGCGTGCACGGCGACGATGACGACGACGACGACGACGACGACGACATCGCGGCATTGAGAACGTGTATCGACGTCGTTGCGAACAACATATGCTGGCTGGTACGCGAAGAATGCAATTTGTATTAGAAAGCAAGATGCTTCCGGTGACGTTTGATTAGTAGATTTTGATTTTACCGTAGTTTAGCAATAACTTCAATCTTTCTCCGCTCCTTTTTTTCCTGTGTACGTTAAAATTACATCAGTTCGAAAAGAATGTTGTTTCGGAAAAGTTTTTTAAACGGAGTGTTTTGTCGCGTTAGCACAGAACCGCAATTAGCAATTATCTAGAAATTATTTCATTAGCACACCTAAACGTTACGTGCCTAAAACACGTGTAACGTGAGAATCTCTTGTGTTTTCGCGCACTCGTCACATTTCTTGTAATTTGTATTTGCGACGGTATGTATGAAAATGTCGATGGCTTTTTTTTTTTTTTTGTACACGCGGACGGCACAATTGCTGTGCACAGCTTTGATAAATAAAGTAAGCGAGCGAAGGTCGAGCGTTGTCGTCGATGTTGCTGACTCGCGCAAACTGTCTCTTTCCTTCTCTCTCTCTTTCTGAACCATGGTCGTGTCGGTAATTTGAAAAGAGGACGACCATGTAGGAACGTTTCCAGAAGGTTACACGAAAAACTTTGCAGAAAGCGCGAATGTTTGACGAATCCCACCGGGAAATCGACCTTGGGCTCGGATGTTTGTGAAATAATTTTTGCGGAATTGTTTCGGACGCGCGCGTGCGCGTATTGTTTTGTATATTGCGCGCACGTTATATATGTATGATGTAAAAATATATCGTTGAAGAGATAACGACGTCGCTCCGGGAAAATTCTCGTCGTCATCGTATATATGTATATATATTCGTCAGACAATCGTGCTGAGAAATTTAACACGATGAAACGCCTGGTGAGCGATTTAATGCGTGAACAAAGAATTAATTTGAATCCTCTCCCCGGCGCGTCGGGTGAGATCAACAATCTTACGTCGTCGGACGATTGAAATGTCGTTTAATCGTGTTTCATTACTAGATGCATACTGTGCGCGCGCGCGCGAGCGACTTAGAAACGAGACAAACAATCTCTGGTCCAAGTCGACTGAAGTAGATTCCTCCCCTCTCCCTCCCCTCTCCGCTAATTACAGAGCTTGTAGCTTTTAGCAAAACGAAACGGCGAAATTTATTTCTTGACTGTCGAGTTTTATTTATTTGTTAGAGTTAGAAGATAGCGACCTTTTTGATTGTTCCTCGCAAAAACTCGCCGCTTTGTGCGGAGATTGCATGCTGTACTTCTCACGTAGTAGTGTGGCCAGTCACGTCAACTGACGGTGAAATGTAGTTGCGCCCCATACGAAAAGCGGAAAATCATAAGCAAATTGACTGCTCGAGGCGTGTCGTATTGTCGTATTGTTTCTTCGGCGACTCGGTTATGCTTGACTTGCCAATTCTCCGGCTTGTATCTCGTAAAGCCGTCCGCACAGAGTCGCATTATTATCGAATATTATTTGCACGAGAGCCGCTATAGTTTTATCCTGTTTTCGCGGGAAATTTCACAATTTCGCTTGACAATTAGATTTCTCGATCCCGTCGCTTTTCCCGAGGTCGTTAGAGTGCGCGACTCGAAGTGACTCTGGGATCGCGCGAGAGCGGTAGATCTTCTGTTACGTAGACGTGCTGGGTTTAGCTATCGCATATCCTTTCGAATTTCCTCTTTTCCCTTCAATACACACCTCGATTAGACGCACTTCTTCTCTTGCTTCGAACGAAAAAAATGTGCACGAGAAAAACCGAGTTCTTTTGTTTAGAATGTTTTTTTTTTTGTTTTTTTTTTTTCGTCGAAGCGGACATCTGTTTGCTGGTGACATTTATATTGCACATGTGAGAAGATAAGACTTTTCTCGAAACGAACGATAAATTGAACGATATGCGCGCGTCAGAGATAATCCGCGGTTTATCCGTCGCTCATGTCTCTTTTGGTCCATATTTTAAGGCGAGGTCGTGCGAAGTAACTTCTCGACGTCGCGAAAAAGAGCTTTATGAAAATTGTGTGCTTTCACGCAATCTGCGCTTCATTGTGTTCTCTTTTCTCTATCGCTCTCTCTCTCTCTCTCTCTCTCTCTGTCTTTAATTTTAAATAATTTTTATAACACGCACGCGATAAGATAAAATATAATTCTCACGTATTATTCCCGTGACCTATTGATGGAGTTTCAAGAGAACTCGACTGCGCAACATTTATCTCCGGAAAAAACTCTTTGAGTAACCAAACATCAAACATATTATCAATTTATTATATTAGGCTTCACATACCATTTCAATTTTGCTACGAGATCGTTTGTTTACGATTGTTTTAATTGCGCGAGAATTTTAATCACGCGTACGAAAAGTAATCTCTCCACTTTCAAACGCACGCACACAAACGCAAATTAAACAAGAATATCAGTATGCAAACGATCGGATTTCAATCCCCTCGTTTAATCCGCTCGCTTCTATGTTTGGCGACGCGTCTCCGCGCGCGTGTTTATGTCTCAATGCGCGCACGGGTGCTGCGGTCAGGTAATTAAGCCGGTAATTACAACAAATAACATCCACGTGTGCTCTGCTCGTACGGTAATTAAGCATACGGCGTAGATCCCGGTCTTTGTGCGCTGCAGCCGGTTGGCAAGGAGATCCGGTACGTCGAAACAGGTGCCGCGACGGCGGCGGCGACGACGTCGACGATCTGTATAAGGCCAAGCAGAAGTGTCGGACCTTCGATGACGTCGTCCTCAGAGTCTTACCTCCTTCGGTACGTCGCTCCGAACGAACGACCGTCGTGAATTCTCGCGAAACCCGCGAAGCCATAAGAGGCTGTGTTTTACGCGCGGTCTCTCTCTCGCGTCGGGAAAAAGTGGCCTTCGCGTGCTTTTTTTTTCATTTGTTTAATCTTTTTGCACGTTGCGCGCTTCCGAAGGTGCGAGTCAACAGCGAGCGTTCGCTGCCGAAACATTCGGAAAGCAGAAATATATTATTTCCGAAATCAATTCGATGTTACGTCGGAAAAATTTTTATATTTTCCGTTGAATTGATCGATCCGTTTGACGCCGGAAATTAAAATTAAAAAATTGCCATCCGTAGACCGTTCTCTAACGGCGAGGTCGAATTATCAAACGGTAGAGATAATAAATATGTAACAGTTATCGAAAACACAATCCGAATCGCATTATTTCTCGGATCGACTTTCGCGTTTTCTAATTTCCTCTCATGTAGGCGTTTGAAGTCTTGGTCTCTTAATGGCTTTCAGTTGTTCATTTGGTTCACCGTCTCTTTGGTTTACCGCACTTACCCGGAGCTGGTTTTCTTTCTTCTCTTTCTTTCTTTTTTTTTTTTTTTTTAATTTTGCTTTTAGTGAAGTTTCAACCTCACACGTCACGCGTCGAGATAATGAGACATTTTGTTCGACGCAGTTCTTTCCGATTGACACAGCTGCATATTAAGCTTTATAGATAATCCACAGATTTATGTAACACACAGCTTTGCTCTTTCTCTCTCTCTCCACTTTTACAAATAAAACTCCTCGAGTTTATAGTCGCGTCCCACTTACCGCTAGTTTGAGACATTCGAAGCAACATTAACCGTAGCAATTTCACATGTTTCGAACGTTTTTATTTTTCCACCAATCGATGCACCTGTAGCATGTGCAATGATGTATAGCTCGTTAGAAATAAATAGATGAAAAGCGATGATAGATCGTGTACGCGAGTATTGAATATTTCAGACGCGCTGATGATATCAACGCATATTTTACGAGTTTTTCTAATTACCACCGCGTGACTCTATCACCATGTACAAAAATATCCCTAAATTGCTTGTTTCAATATGTCGCCTCGTTTTTCTTACCCGTTTCACATTTGTGTCTCGGTTCTGAAAAACATTCACGCTAATGATAAATATGTCCGTCATACGGTAGGTGTTTCAGAAATACCTTGGCGAAAGAAACCGTTCGTCAGTCGATTTATATTTTTCGACGCGTCGTTGATAGATTTGCGCTCGCACCGCACAGTATATCGATACCTCGGCGCTATCGAAAATATTTATTGTTCCCATAAAAGTCGGAACGTTTCGGCGGTCGACCCGGCTGACGGCGACTCAGTCATATGGGCTGGGAGTTTGTCGGGGTTCATGCGTGGTCCTCTCTCTTCCCTCCGTCCCCCTCGCGTTTTCCTTCCCTTGTCTGTCTCTCTTTCTCTGCTGCCTCGCCGGCATGTTGTCGGTCTCTTTCTCTGCGTGTGCGTGCGTGCGTGCGTGCGTGCGTGTTGGTGCGCGCTGATGTCAACGCCTGTTGGGTCGCCGTGCCCGACGCCGGTTTTATTTAATCACGCTGCTCTGCCCGGCTGCCGGCAGGCCTGTTGCTAGGCACCCTCCTCTTTCCCTCCGTCTGCCCGTCCGTCCGGCGCGGGGCCCTCCGCGCGACATGCCCCGCCCCTGTCTGTGCCACCCCACCAGACCGCCATGCGGCCTCACGACGTCCGCTATCTCCTTTCCCTCCCGTTCTCTGTGTCTGCTCTCTTCTCTTTCTCCTCCGATCGGTCGTCTGCGATCCTTTTTCTCTCTCTCTCTCATTCGCTCTTTCTCTGTTCGCACATACGCACGCAATCCTCTTTTTTTCCGCCGGTCCACCTTTCCGTCATTGTCTCTCTTCCTTTCTCTTATCTCTCGCATCCCTCACATCCTCCTCTTCCGTCTCTTTCTTCTGTCTTGCCCCGTCATCGACTGCTCCCCTTTTCTTTCCTCACGTCTGATTCTTCTCAGTTCGTGCGTGCTTTCTTCGTGGCCGTCGTGTTTTCTTCTATCTACAATACACGCACGCACATACAAGTTGCTCGCGGAAACTATCGTCACCGCCGCCGAACGACGAAGTCTTTTCTCTCTTTCTCTCTCTCTGTCTCTCCCCGCTCGCAAAATTCTGGGAGTCCTTCGCAATGTCTCGACGGATCCGCCGAATTTTTCCGCTCCGCGCCGGTTCGCGCGATAAGGCACTTGCGTGTGGCACGGACAAAGAGTAACACGGTGCCGACGGAGGAAAGCTATTTTTGTTGATGTGTCGCGGCGGCGATTTCGCAGTGGTGCACGCACGCGCGTGTTTCTCAGTTTGGAATATACAAGGCGTGCAGAACACAAGAAGCGAGGTCGAGTGCGCGCATCGTCGGCACCGTTGTGTTCTCTCTTTCTCTCTCTTTGTGCGTGTGTACGTATTTCCGTTTGTGCGCCCGGACAATATGTATCGCGAAATATAACATCGGCTGCCCGCGACGCTAAAGGTAAAGTGTCGTCGACACGTTCGACTTTCACGCCGCGGCCGACTCTCGCCGGCCCGCTCGTTTGCAGAATTTTCGCCGAGAAGACTCAAAGTCGGGGGGAAGCGCCGCTTTAATTTACATACTCGGACATTCGTCGCGAGATGTTTTTATTGACTTTGTATTTGCGTCACAGAAAACAGTTTTCAACGTGATGTACAATAGACAAACACGGGTGTACAAATATTTTCAATCGCGCATTCATTTCCGTGAAATAAAGCGCAGACACATTTTACGTGAGCGGTAACAAGCGGTCGATATTCGATCGGGGAATCGAGATCAACCCTTCTCGACGACATTTAAATCGCGCGAGGATCGCGCCGCATGTCGCGCCGATAATGCATTTCCGCCTGAATCAGCGTTGCGCGACGACCGCACCTGCGGTTCAAGGCTCTCGCTTCTCTCTGTCTGACTCTGCGTGACTCTCCTAAGAATGCGCCGCGCGATGCGCCATCCGACTGGAATTTCTGATTTTTTTTCTCTCGCCAAATCGCCATCATCTATATATCCGATCTTCGCGGTGTTGTACGCCTTCGAGAGATGTAGAATGCAGATGTTTCCTCGGTGGAGAGACTCGTTCGCTTCTCTCGTTTGATGTTATCAATTACAATATTTATTACACTATTAATTCTGTTTTTTTTTTTTTTTTTTTTTTTTTTTTTTTTTTTTTTTGACTGGACAGTCTGGTTTAATAAAACGTGAGTGTTTTGCTCTTTTCTTCGTTTCTATTCTTTTAAATTCAGACTGGATATAATACTGAAAGAGTTAGACTTGATTATATAGCTTACAATCTATTCCTAGGAGCGTAACGCGTTTCTGTGATCGCGGAAGTCAATCGACCGGTCATCGGGAACGTGAAAACGAGTTTGTCTAATAGGAATGTCGTCGCGCCGCACTCCGCGGATTATTTCGCAGGAATGTCGTCGTGCGCTTTAACGCATTGCGCTGCGCTGTGCGCGGATTCCTGCGTTGACGCGTCATCATCCTCTTTCAAGAAGCTCGCGCGCCCAGTTATATATAAATTCAGATAAAACTCGAGTTTCTGCAAGGGAGTTTTGTTGCTTCACGTGACAATCAACATTTGTAATTTCCACTAGATTTTTTTTTTCGCAAGACTCGATCCATACACGTGTATGTGTGTGTGTGTGTACACAATCAGGTGAAAACCCCCCGTCGTCTTTCTTTCCCCAATGTCAGTGGTGAGCGCATTTACGAGAAGTCGATCTCCGCAATTGTACGTGACACACGTAAAGCAACAAGAAAAGAAGCAGGCGGTTACTAATCCGATGAACCATCTTCGAGACTCGAGAGGGAGAAAGAGCGAGAAGAGACGGATGCAGAAGAGAAGAGAACCAGACGGTGGACGAATGAAAGAAGGAGGGATTCCTAAATCTTCCCTCTCTCACCCCGCGCACGCGGGCGCGCGCGTCCGCCACCCCCACGAGCCGGTTTGGCGTAGACGTCCTTGAAATTCGTGAGATCGGAGAACAATCGGCCATGGGCGTCTGTCCGTGCGGTTCACTGGCGCCGCGACCGTCGGTTCACCACCATCGTCTTCCCCTTCCCGTGAAAACGAACAGCATGGGTTCGTTAGGGGACCCCACCACTGCCGCCGTCCATCCGTAGATCTCTCGTCTCCTCCACGTCGCTGCTCCGCCGCCGCCGTCGTCGCCGCCGCCTTCCTTCTGCGCTACCGTCAAAGCCTTCTCGTCAAGGGCAGTTCGGTTCAGTGTCGGATACACGAGGGTCAGGCACGTAGACCAAAAGTTTCAAGGGCGCAAAGACAGAGAGAGAGAGAGAGAGAGAGAGAGAGAGAGAAACGGAAAGAAAGAGAGGCAAATTCCTCTTCGTTGCGCTCGTCGCGTAAATCCCCGCAGTCGTGTTATGTGTGTATGCGACGTTCGTCCGTGTGCCACGATGTGACTGAATGTGCGTCTCGCACAAATTTATCATCGAATTTTATCCGCCGCTGATCACCGAGAGGGGAATTTTCACGGATAGACGATTTTGATTGAGTGTTCCGCGCGTCTTGAGTGTCTCGCAAGACTTTGAGGTAGGTTCTGTTCTCTCGAAGCAGAGAACACGCCTTGGGAAAATTTCAACTTGTGTGTATGTGTGTGTACAATTTCAATGTTTTTTCTTTTTTTTTTTTTGAGAATTATTTTTGTGCCCGTTTTACGTGTCGTCTCACGTTCAAAATCGCATTAGTGACAGAGGTCAGTAATTTTACACTGACAGCCGGAAAGTAAAAAAAATCCGCTCGTATTCCGCGAGTCCGAATTGAATGAGAGACGTGTGACAGATGGATATATCGTCTGCGTTCCTGGAAGCTCCTCGTTATATCTTCCGGAAACTGCCCTCTTCGAAGAAAATTCCCGTTTGTTCTGTGTGGGGGTGTAGAACGCGATGGACGTTGTTCTGTTTTCACAGTGTGTGTTTGGCACATATGACAGAAATTACACGGAATTTCACACCCACGCGCTCGTCGTAGATTCGTAGGTGGGTAAATGTGTTCATATTTTTCATCGAGCGGTTTTCCGAGAAACACGTAAAATCGGGGGAGCGGTAAAAGCTCTTTAGTGAATTAAAATTTTTAATTTTTAATCGACGCGGCACATCGATTTTCAACGCAATATTACGTTTTCATCATTTTCATTTTTATCAACAAACATGTCTTGTTGATTATAAATTGACAGATGTAATTACAACTCGAGGACTACGTGCGAGAATATAATTTTATCGATCGCTTCTGTGTTAGGTGACAATTAAACGCGAGCGCTCTTAATTACGCTAAAATCATTAAAATGGTAATCGGGAAAATCTAAGATGTTTGTCTCTTGTTTTTATATTTTTATATTATCCTTCACGTAATGTAGAAGCGGACTTTGATATTCGAATGCTAAAAGAAGTTGATTAGAGTAAGAGTTCGCGGCGTTTTTTTTTTCTATCTACGTCAAGTTTAACTCGACGTTAAATTAAGCGTTAAGTGTCGCATGCGTCGATCGAGGATGCACGTGTGTGCGTGTATGTCTCTCTCTCTCTCTCTCTCTGTGTGTGTGTGTGTGTGTGTGTGTGCGCGCGCGCGCTGGGGTCATCGGGTGAGCTTTCACTCGCTTGGGATTATTCTAACGCATGCACGATAAACATCGAGTTCTAAAGCCTGGCTTTTTTCTCTAAAGGTTCTGTGTTTTTTCTCTTGGCGACGATCGTTTTGTGCACGTGCCTGCTTTTTTAATGGGCGCGCTTCTCATTGCGAGAGAAGCGCGCGTGATGCGCGCGGAGAAAATCGGCCGCTAATGAAGTGCCAAACGCGCGATGCGATCCACGCCGTGCGGATCTGTCGCAGCTGCGATGAGTTTTGTATAGAAATAAGCGAATAAAACGAGAAACGAGGCTCGGTTCCGAGTTTTTCTCGTCTATCCGCTCGAGCTTCGTTCGGTCGTTGTTTTTTTTTTTTTTTTTTTTTTTTTTATAATTAATCGCGTCAACCGGATGAACTCGGCGATCGAGCAAATCGCACGAACAAAATTTTTTTGAACGAGAAATAAATAACGCGCGGCAACTTTCTTTACGAAGATTGAACGCGCGCGGAATTCGATTCTCTAGAAATGAAATTTGCGAAGAATAACCAAGTTTTGGTCGAAGCGTAGTTTCTTAATCGTTGTCCGAACTTGACTTTTGCGATTCCCTTGAACAATCCACTCGTCGGCGACAAGTTCGTGGAGATTCCGACCGAAAAAGGACGCAAGAAGAAGAGGGAGAGAGAAACGAGGAGACGAGGGTTCGTTATTTTTAGCTCTCCACGGGTTCTTTTCCGTTTCTTTCTTCTTCTACATTTTGTGCGTGCGAATGAAAAGGCAGAAGGGGCGAGAGGTACATCTGTGACCCCCGGTACACGTGTGTTGAAAATTTGAAGAAGACATTCCGTTATTTTTTCGCAAATTTAATCTTTCTATTTTTTTTCCAGCACGTACATTTTTATATTTTAACAACAAATGTCACTTATTGCTTTATATTGCGGTTCAAAAAAAAAAAAAACAAAAACAAAACAAAAGAAATTTTTTCCACGAAAATTAATTTATCCCACTAAAATATTAATTTTTCCGTTACAATATATATTTGTTTCGCGCGCAAATGTAAAAATTTCGTTTCAATCTGGGAGATCTTTCGCATTCGCGAGTCTTACATACATATTCGTGCAGATGTGTACATTTATTAATTAACATGTACAATCTCGTTCTCGATACCGTTTATAATTGCGCGCTTTATGACGTTGCACAGCTGTGTGTTATAAAGACACGAAAACCGAAAAAAGAAAAAAAAAAATTTGCGCGATGCGATCTTATGGCCAAGTACGCGAATATGTTGCTCCTACATATCCCCGTGCGATTTCCTTCATCGAGATCGGACGGATAGATAGATTTTAGTCGGGGAGGGTTCGCCTTTGCGGCGAGAAAAGTGTGTTCGCCGGAAATTACGCGTCTTACAGCTGCGCGTTTTATCAGAACCGGACGATCAGATTTACGGTATTTGCGGAAATCTGATTAACCCACTCTGAATCATACACATTAATTATTAATGCCGATAAGGAAGTGATTTTGCACAATGTCCGCGCTCTCCGTCGCTTTCGCGCCGATCGTTCCCGGCCGATTAAATTGCAAATGGCTCCGGTGTCTGTGTGTATATACATTCACGGTTTACTCACAAGTGACTGCGCTTATTTTCAGCGCGAAATATTTACACTACAATCGGGAGATAAATTGCGCGCGTTAATCGTTCGCACGCGCTGAAGTATAGCGGCGCTTGTAACAGTTAGTTGCGCGTTTGGATTTTTCGGACCGCGCCTAAGAGCGTTTTGCAATTGCAACTTTACGAGATGCGCGCGTGCGCGTTAAAATGCATGAAGCGGTGAGATATTCGGTATTGTCTGATTATCTCCAATTAGCGCGATAAATTATCCGGGAGAAATTCCAATCGAAGTTTATCGAGAGCGTATTGATTTAATTATTGCGTAAGCGCGAATGTTAACGCGAGGAGATTTGCGAATAATTTGAATACGAATTTTTTCATTATCTCTTTCTCATTGCTGCGCGATTAATCGCACGGGGATCGAAGTAGACCGCAACAACATATATTTCACACGTCTGGTATTTCCAGTATTTCCGATTCGGCGGCGCGTCCACGTGTAATATTCACACACGTCCTACCAGTCCGCATTGCGGTGACCTAAAAATAAGAAGGCTAAGTCACACTCCGGCTGGTTGATTTCCTGCCAATTTCGCGTGCTACAACCGCGTGTGTGCCATCCGTTCCCGAAGGAACAACGACTATTTCTTGACGCGAAAAGCATGTCGCGCGCATCAGAGAGAAAGAGTTGCGCGTTCGCGTTCCGAGGCGTGTATTTTCGCGTGTAATTTTCTCGCGAATTCCACGCGCACGCATCCGGTGAATTTTTTTCAATCCCGCCGATTGAAAGAATAAATTAAAAATTTATACGAGAGAAATTCATACGTTTAATTGTTACAATTAAATTTATACGAGATATATGCAGTTTCCATCTCACAGCAAAATAAAATCAACGTGTGTAGCACACACGAGGCCAGCGATATTACATATATCTCTAACCGTCGCGATTTTCTCGTCGATAAAACCGTTCGATAACGTGTCGCTGATTTTTAGCAAATTCTCTCTCAAAAATTTCAATGCGTTTGTCAAATCGTCCTGGATGTTTTTCCCGCTGATCGTCCGGGGGCGGGCGCCATTGAATATCACACACTTTCGATACACATTTCTCTCGCGAGAATCATCGACTGAGTGAGTCATCACCGGGATGTTTGTTTCGACGAAACCGTATTCGAATATAAAACGCGTATCGCGACATTTATTATCGTGCGCGCGAGAAAAGGTGATCGTTTCCTACGCGAAAAATTCTCTCGACTCACCTACCGCACTCGCTCGGCGGAAGTTTCTTAATGGCATTGTTGCTGCACGACTCTCGATCGTCCCACACACACACACACACACACACACACTTACTCGCCTTCTCCAACATGGTCGCGTCGCGACTTCCGCCGAACGTGCCGATGCATCTTTCATCGTAATCCGTAAAGGGGAACGGCTATTTCTACGGCTCTCATAAATCTCTTAAATGTGTGTGTTGAGGCTGCAAAAAACTTGAATGACCCGCCCAGAAAAAGAGCAGATTTTTTATCGCGCTTAGTTTTATATCGAGAGTTAGTTTTTTCAGAACAAGTTCTAAAAACACGACGTATTGATGTAATTGTAGTAGCGAGACGATTTTTTTTTCTCTCTCTCTTCTCGCGCATTGTTGTCACAAAGAGAGAAAGCATTAATGCACCGCAGCACTTTGCGGTGATCTGAATTTTTTCGAAACGTTTTCAAGAGCGTGTGGAAAAAAAAAAGATACGAGATCGAGGCGCGCGTTTCGAATTTCGCTCTTGGACAACGACGAGCGGCGAGATTAATATGTGTATAAATATCTGGCGATAACGGTATGCGGTAATTGCGATAAGCGAGCTTTCGAAATCGTTCTCTCTGTCTCCTCTCTCTTCATCCGCGTGATTTACTGATCGTTACAACGACGATTGAGGGAGTATCGATTCTCTTTTCGATTGATTTTCTTCCAAAATTGGTTGCGCACGCGAAATTATTGTTCTTGGACGCGAGAAGTTGTACGAAAATATTATTCGGTGAACGCGCAGTTGTATGTCGATTCTGAGACGAGACCTCTCAACACGTGATCGAAGAAACCTGAACAGTGCAATGTCGACGCGCAGAGGTTTGAGCGGATAGCGAAGTAATTTTTTCCTCAACAGTATGTTTTACTTTGTGATATTTCTGACAGATCGATAATAATTCGGCAAAAATACAAAATGTGAAGAAAATTTATATATTCTCGCATACGTTTACGTAGCGAGGCTGTTGATGGCGGCGCAATTATCGAATTACGATAAAGCAACGTCGGTGTTATCGTGCATATTCGACGCCAATGTGTCAATCGCTTCGAGTTATCGCTGAATCGTCTTCTCGCGATTCATCGCAAGGAGGTTGAACGAAGGAGGAGGCGACGGTTTTCAAGATAATTTTGCGCAGTCAACGTACGCGAGAACGTGAATAATTCTAATGACTAACCGACATCGGTTTCATGAATCACGAGAGAGATTATTCATCGCAAGAGTGACTATCGAGTTTCTCTCACCGGCGCGCCCGAATACAGATGTGAAGAAAAAAAAGCGCGCGAGAGATATCGGCTGTGTCAGCAACGTGATTAAGACCGCGTGTTTGTTACGGCTACGCTACGTAAAACGGAGCTTTTGGAGAGAGAGGGAGAGGGAGAGATCGGTTATATCGATTTCTCTCACGTGCCTCGTGCAAATCGCACGTAAATATTTTCCTCTGAAAGATTCTACGACCGTCCAGATAAGAATCCCATTATATTTTCTGTTATCTGAGTTTGTACTCATTACCGCGATATCTCGCATCGTGGCTTTTATTCCGTGGATAATTTCCACGGAAGACATATTTCTCCTCTCTCCCCTATATATTTTGCTGTTAATTAAAGTGTAACATGTACAAACAGATAGTGTTAGTAGAACGCAACGCGCTGTAGCGGCTTTTGCCACACATGCAGACATTGAAAATTGTCTGTGTCAATGTCTGCGTTTATCAAAGACCTGATAATGTAATTATTATTATTGTTGTTAAAAAAAAGAGAGGAAGTGTCTCTCTCTCTCTCTCTTTCTTTCTCTTGTACCGATACAAACGCAATACAATCGTTACTCCTGCGCCATGATACGGCGTGGCGCGATCGAAGTATTAAATTTCCAGCTGCGTCTCTCTTACGTAAAGTAACGCTCGTGTGCTTGATTCTTTTTTCTTTTCTTTTTTTTTTTTTTGCTTCTTCTCGCGCCGACGCTTTGTTTATTGTCACACGCGCGTTATCGTTAGCAAATGAGCACCCGTATTAGGCGGCAACCGCTTTTAACACGCTATGATGTCAAGTATATCACACAGATATCGCGCAACATTGACCCACATATTACGGGGAAAGAAAATTTGTTGCGCGTTAAACGCCTGATTTTTTGAAGGATGAATTCCATTTATCGTCACGTGATAGCGACGAATATTTGTCTAATGTTTGATATGAACAAATTTTGTCGCTTTTTTTAATCTTAAAAAATACACAAAGAGAAGAGATTGTAAAATCAATATTTTTAATTTATTACATCTCTGTCAGATCGCAAGACATTTTTTTCCGGAGAGAAAATTCAAGTTGTTGTCCGTCTTATATCTGTCAAATAAGATGGTTTTGTGACGTTAAACCCGTTACAATGTAGTCTAAAGAGGTCACACACGTTTTCTTGAACTCATTCTATTGGCGAGTGACGCAAATTCACGAATTTCGTCTCTTTTTTTTTTTTGCCAACAATGACTCATTTTCACCGAGCTGACGCGATACATGTGACGTGTGTAATTTTCTTGAATCGCGCGCGGTTGGCGCGAATAATTTGCACCTTGAACAGATAATGCGCGATGATAACGCACGTGACAAATGAGAATCGTCACCGCGGAGCGTCACTTACAAGTAATTAGAAGTTTCTGATTATTGCAACATTCTGATAAATTATTTCGACTTTGAATTGTAAAATTACGTCGTATCTGTGTGATTTACTTTCCGCAAACAAAGAGACGGCTAATCCTAGACTAGATTTTGGAAGCGATCGATATATCGTCGCCTAAATTTGTAATTTGACTAAAGCGCTACGTCGTAATTTGTTTACCGCCTAAACCCGTAAATATTTTTCTAGCTTGATACTCTTCGTCATACATGAAATTATTACATGAGGTCTCGTCAAAGTCGACGTTAAGAAACTGCGAAGCAAAGAAAAAAAAATTAATTTGCTCTGTTTAATATTTTTGTATCGAGATATTTCTCTTCACAAGCTGCGTTAATTCTTAATTGTCAAATATTTCTTGCATCACTCGCTTGTCCGATTCGTCAATCGATAAGCGTGTTTTAATGCATACATCGGTGGCACACACAGTGTCGTGCGCTCCGTTATCGCGCCGAGTGTAACCTCATTTACGTAATTGCGTGACAAGAGTAAATTTTCTACGTACAGCTCGCACGGTGTGTGTTTACATGTGAAAAGCACATTATATATAATATATTTTACACGTGCTTTTTTTTTCTAAACTGGAGCGAGGTTTTAAGAGCGTCGAGAATTTAGCAGCCGCCGCACAGTCGGACTCAACCCGATGTGGATTCAAGTGGAAGTATGCGCGAGCATTTTATTTAGCGGCGCTGTGGTTCGCACAAGCGCGTAAAAATCGAGAGGATCGTCACTTCGGCGCGGAAACGCCTCTCGGTTTATTCGTCGCGTCGTAACGCCGTGAGAGACCGATTTATCGGCGATGTTCCGGGGAAAGTGGGTCGTTTCGACGTCAGTTTTTTTTTTCGTCGCCGTTTTCAAGGTTGCCTCGTAATCGGTCGGCACCGCGCAAAGCGACTCCGGCCGGCTCGATAATCGTTCGATAACGGTTCCTCGCCGAGTGAATTGTAACGCTACGTAAGTGTGATTTATCAACAGAAGCAAAGAGAGAGGGAAAAGTGGCTGGAAAAGGAAGGGAAAAGAAGGAAGCGGCGGATCCTTCGATGAAAAAAGATACCCTCGCATCGATACCCTATCTCTTTCCCCCGTCACGCGCGCTTTCTGTAAACGGCAAAGCCAGACCGATTTAGAGTCCGATAATAATCGGTTCTGAAAACGACGAGCGTCGCGCCATAAATCACAACCGCGCGAAGTGTGATTTATATTGCGCGCGGGGAAAAACGAACGGACTTCGCACATTGCTGCGGGGAGTTACGCGCGACCTCACATAACGGCACAATCTCGCGTATAAAATAGATTTACAATTTTATTAAATTACCTTCGATTCGACGTGTCTGTTAAAGGAGCGCGCGAGAAAACGATTGCGCCCGGTATTGTCGCGGATTATCGTTTTTTTTTTTTTGTTTCTTCCGCGAGCTCCTCTCGGAGAGATCAGGAAATTCCGCATAACTCCGCGTTTTACTTCCCGCATTATCTCGGATTCTCTGAGAGAGGAATTTCTCGTCGTTAGAAATTCCGTCGCGGAAACGTTAACAAGGCATCCAGGAAATCTTCTTCGAAGAGACAACGCGAGGAGGACGATTGACTGCCGCGCGGCAGGAGGAACGGCGATCGCGCGGATATCCATCTCTCGCGGATAAATCGCTGAAAATCGTTACCTGCCTGCGCCGCGCACTGCGTCTCTCTTGATAAATGAGCAAAAGGTGAGCGGGAAATCCCTCCGACCGGATCCATTGTCGATATTGCGGTACTTTCCAAAACGCAATCCTCTCTTCGCTCCCGTCGTCGCGCGGAGAAAACGACGACGAATCGACACGGGGCGTTGCAAAGAAATTTATCAGTCGATCGCGTCGTGGATCGCGCGCCGCGATTTTCTTTTCCCTACATTCTGCTTCTCTTTCTCTTTTTCTAAAAGGAAGAACCAACACAGCTGTGTAAGTGGAATCCTCACGACTTTCCTCCATGAATTATGCATCCGGTGTATATTCTATTCGTTCCGTACAAGCGCGCAAATAGCTTGTTAAAATCGACGCTTGTTCCGAATCCTCGCCGGCTATAACGCAAACGTCATATAACCGCACGTTTTATAAAATCTAGTAAACACTTATCAAGATCCTATTGTCCGCTGAACTTTTTCTCAAACGTGTTCACGAGAATTCTTTATCCGCCAGTCTATCAACGATAATTATCATAATTCCAATTAATCAAAATTTGCAGAAAACGAGTTAACTTCGAGTTTTCGGGCGTTGAACGCCTGAAGATTTCGAGATAATTAAAGTCAAACTCCTCATAAAACGTATGTGTAAATTAAAACACTAATTAAAATCTATACAAGTATTTAAATTATTTAAATTTGTGAAAGTTTCTGTTTTTTTTTTCGGGAGCAGACGGAACAGAAATTAAAATTCTATAACGCAAACATCAAAATTCATTCGCGAACAAAAAAAAAAAAAAAAAAACTCGCAAGCTCAGACGGACGATCGCACGGCCGGCGATTCTTTCGTTCATGATTGTCAAGGTTGCGCATATAAATAGGCCGTTAACGGAATTTATCGGGTTACCGCGATTGTGAAAGCAACGTCTCGAGAAGCTGTAACGGATACGTACACCGAGAGAACGCACCGAGCAGATGCGACGAGAGACTGTTGTGTATCGATTATACTCGATTCAACTAACTCGAGCGAGCATGCGAATTTACGAATTACAGTGTTCGCACACATCGCGTGTGCGTTTTATTATTAAATTTCCTGGATGAAAGAATTCCGCGGGCAGAGAATTGTCTGCAGAGGATGGTATCACGCATTACCGTGGTAAAATTTATTTCTCAGATAATCGCACAATTCCCACACATTAATTTTCAAATGTGATGCGATCAAAATCTCGTGACGGTGAGTAACGACTCGGCGATCTCTTAACACTTGTATTGTTGTCAGTTCGAGCGGTTCTCTCTTCCAGGATCAAAGGTGCGGGAATCACTCTGAATCACCGCTCTCTGTGTGCGACCCCAAAGGATCGGTTTGCACAACCTCCGTTCGAAATTAATGCGAGCGTTTTCTAATGCAGGATGATGTCCGACACACGGTACGTATGAGTCTTGAAACGCTATCCACTTTGTGTGTGTTGAAATACATACTTCCATCAGGAATGCTCGCATTAAATGTTCGTCCGAACGGAACCGCTTTTGGACGGATGATAAAATTGAATCTTAATCGCGGGCACGCAACGGGATCGTCGAAGACCGATGGGGATTCAACTGCCAACATCATCCTCGCTCGTCTCTTCTTTCTTGTATCACACGTATCGTTCGCGACACGCGTTACTCGGGTACTTTAGGCTGTGCCAATTTAGTAGTCAGTCAGGTACCTGAAGTAGCGCGCGCTGCGGAGAAACAAGCCGCGCCTTTTCGACGAGGAAAAAAAAACAGCCCGAGGGGAGAGAAGACGGAAGAGGAGGAGAGGAGATCCAGGCGAAGAGAGGGAGATGAAGAACACGCACGCGGTGAGGAAAAGAAGAATGTGGAGGCTGCATGTTAATTGTACTTCATCAGGTGCTCTGGTGGTGTCGATACCCGGCACCTGTTGGAGCGCAATTCATATGACTGTGCCTTGCTGCCTTGTTGTTCTCCCTCGCGCGAGGAGATCGTCGCCGCGGGAAAGAAAAAAACAAAAAAAAGTAAAACAGGCGAGGACAAGGCGATTCCGTGTCAGGCGCACACGTTCAATGTACAAATATCATGTATTGACGTATCCTTGCTCTTTTGCGCGAATAAATTGCTGAGATGTGTGTAATTTTTATTCCACGTAGAAAATATAAAAACATTAATATTATATATATAAGTGTGTAGTATATAGTTATTTCTATATTTATACGCGTGCGATATAATTATGTTATAAAAAAACATTTGGCATAAGACTCGACAAAAAAAATGTAAATGAAGACGTAGGAACAAGAATTTCAAAACCGAGATTTAATGTTTAACAGATTGCGAACCAGAAATCTCGCGTTTCAACGTGACAATTTATTATTAATTACTAACACGAGTAACTTAAAAAATAAAAATAAAAATATTTGACGCTGGCTACGATAAAACTTCTGGCCCGGCAACGTGTTGAGATGTTAACTACATACATCAAACGTGTCCGACGCGCACCAGAGTTTGTTTGAAATAAGTTCCTTGACGAGTTTCAGTACACCGTGGCGAACTCAGTGTGTCATGACTTTTAATGCGCATTCGTCATCCGTGCTTCCGTGGTAACGGCTTGTATACTAATACCGGCGCGACGTTTAATCGGTAAATAAAATTAGCCGGCGCGGCTTCGCCGCTGCGGAACGTTAGCCACCGCGTATTTGCGCTTTGCTCGTCGTACGAGGGAAAGAGGAGCCGTGTAGTCGCGTATCTCGTCGTCGACTAATGGGATAATGACGTTACATAGAGTCGCGTGGTCGTGCATAGCGCGCGAGTGAGAAAAAGAGAGAAAGACAGAATGAAGGAATAGAGCAAAGAGACGGAAAAAGAGAAGGAGAGAGAAAGACGAGGGAGGAAGAAGAAGAAGAAGAAGGAGGTCGTATAACGCAATTATTCAGCCTCGTGCACATCGCGTCCCGACGGAATCCGAGAGCGATAAAGAACGATAGTGACGCGCGATTGGATGGCTTCGTTTTATTTCGAGCTAATTAATAACGACGACGATGAGAGATTATACACGCGGGCCGATCAGTCGATGAAAAACGCTATTTTAAATCGTATCACTCAATTCTCGCGCTCTTCTTGTACGTAAAAAAAATTACTTTCTCAATTAAAGCTCCTTTTTTTTTATATATTGAAAAATTCATTAACGTCAAGTCTCTAGTCGATCACAAATCGAAAGTGCGGAATATCGAACGAGACTGCTCGATGGAATATTCATCGGGTTTATTGAATTGATCGTCGTGTGTGTGTGCGCATACAGAAACGTGAGTTTCGTCCGCGCGTTTTCGACGGGTAAAACACACGCGTGTGCCGAATCGTAAATGAAATCATTAATTTCATTAATCAACCCGGCTCGTCGGCTAATATAAACGACGATGACGTCAATTTGTAATACCGATCTACATTCGTCAGCTGTGTCTGTCGCTTCGTTATCCGATCGCCAGATAACATCGGGAAGCTCACACCCGACGGAGGCTTCTTCCTCGGCATTGCGTTACGTGCTCGCTTTATACATATATCGAACGCTCATTATCCATCGCGGTTATTGCCCGCCAAAGCGCGCGTTCTCTCTCTTGCTATCTAACATAAATTTCCGCCTGTGAGCGTTTATCACACGAGAGGTGATTAACTTTAATCGCCCCCGGTTGTGTCTTACGACAGAGAGCGGAGAGAAAAGTGCAAGACGACGATAGTGTTTGTTACACGGCGTTTATAATGCAGTTGGGCACAAATTGCTATTACTTACCCGCTCGAACGGAAAAAGAATCTCGGAAATTAATATCGGATTCGCGTAATTACCGGAGCTTAATTTCCTGACACTCGTAATTCCAGTCTATTTGGCCACGCCCCGCGACGTAATTGCACGCCGTCGTGAGGAGAAAATAAACTATTACCTGGCGAATTCTCTTCGCGAACGTCCCGAACTAAACGCTGGTTAAGATTCTAGTTAGCTACTTACTCTTACGTATGCGTGTTTGTTTGTGTGTGTGTGTGTGTTATTTTTTCCCCTTCAAACTCTTCGAGAGGTAAAACTCCAACAGTTGTTTCCAAATCTCGAATAGAGCCGTGCCCTGACAAGTTTGAATTATTTATCAAATTCGACAATTCGGTTTTTTTCGTATCGACGATTATTTTTTTCTCGCAGTTAAAATTATATTAAACGTACAAATAATTTAATTTGTGACAATACGCATATTAAAAATTACTGCTCTCGAATAATGATCGTTCGTTCTTTTCAAAGAGCCGTTACAAGAAAATGAATTAAGTCTCGCTGTGCAAAGCAATTTTTGAACGTGATTTCTCTTTCCTGCATGACTTTCGCTTTTGCAGGCTATTATCATGACTGACGTATCTCTCGCTTGCAAAGAGATCTCCTCCTCGAGGTAAACTTTTGCAATACGCCGAAGACCGTATCAGCATGTATCCAGCATTCCGCGAAAACGGCGTGACCGCGACGTCATGCGCGTTCTCGCGATACCAATCGTCGCGTTTCCAAGTAACCCGCTATTGTGCCGAAGTTACTTACGAATCACGAAGTCCAAGTTTCGATCTCGTCGCGAGACTTCTAAATATACGTACGTGCTTTCTCTCTCTCTCTCTCTCTCTCTCTCTCTCTCTCTTTCACCGATCTCGGTCGGTTTATTTTTGAAAAGAACATCTTTCCGTGGTCTCATACGAGTTGTATTGAATCACATCGATATTTCATTACAAAATAAAACAGATGAAAAGATAAATATCGTCTGCTTGAAGTACGAATGTAAATATAACAACGACAAATATGAAAGAGAGAGAGCAAGTAGCGCGCTTGTATACACATAAGTTGTTTTACAATTTCCGTGATCGGGTGACGGAGCACATTGAAAGCTGGGAGAAGGGAAGCATGTACGGGTTCATGACGGATTCATCTTGCCGCTTTATAATATTTATTACACACGTCGCGACGAAATCGCGCAGTACGCGACGGATGATATAACAACGATTACAAAAGTGTATACAGGTATTGTTTACATTCACATATACTTTGTGTACATGAATTACTAACCGTGCGTATATACGTACTATGTATTATATTTTTCGAATATGTTTTAATCCCCGACCCCTGTCTCGATTATCTGTCGCATAATATTCCCGCGTGAGATAAATAATCGCGGCATTCGATGACACGCGTGTAACCATTGAGTAAAAAAATATATCGAGTACAACAACGGATTGCGACGGGCAGGGGGTCGAGGAAAATTGAGAAACACGAGTAAACAGATAGATTAAAACCAGTTTTTTTCGGCGACTTTCAACGAGGACGGCGCTGATGGAAAAGAAAATTCTCTTTCTCTCTCATAAATATGATATGACATGATACGTCAGTGATTCTTCATTTGAAGTAGTTTTAATTAAAATTATAGGAATGGCACAGAGAGAGAGAGAGAGAGAGACGCGCGATCTCTAATAATTAACCGTAATGGAAACGACGACACAATTGGTTGAAAGTCGCTGTTTGACGTCGCGCAGGTTTCAATTCCCGTAAAGCGATGCTCGTGTCCAGCGCGATACAATTTACGAGGAGAGAATACACGCTCGGGAGTTCAGATATGAGCGCTCTCGATAGTTTGACATAGCGCGTGCATAAGTTGTGCAAGTTCGCAAAGTCGAGCCTCTCTCTCTCTCTCTCTCGATATCGCTCACGGCGACAAAGCTCGAAATCAGTATATGGACTGGAAAGTTCTCTCGACGTGGTTCGGTTAAAGTGCATCACGTATGTACACGAAACTAGCAAGTTGCAAGAGTTCGCACACGCTCTAAATTAATTAAAATTCGCGACTCAAAAAATATATACCTTGTTTATATGCTCGCAGAGTCTGCACGAACATAGTTTTTCTATCGGGTGCTTGCAACGACGAATGAACGAAATTCGCTCGTCATTGAATTTCTCCGAGCGACCACTTGAACCAAATACATTTCCAAAGATAATATATATTTTGAGAATTAAATGTATTTTTTTATATCGTTCTATACTCGACGAAAATATCGGGACAATTTTGCGATCACGTTCACGATTTAGCGATTTAACAAATAATATACTACCACATACAGTTAAGACAATAATGTAGAAATATTTTTTTTATCTGCCGCGCGTTGGATCTTTCGGCAGCCGGAATCGCGATGTGTGTCCGGAGGGCAAAGAATATACTTATTTAAATTGAATCTCGCGCATAACCTTGACTCGATAGCTGTTTCGAGTTATTTTCACATTGCTTCGATGGCGCGATCGAGGCCGGTCGGCTTCTGCATCGTTGGCAAATCTCTCTCTCTCTCTCTCTCTTTTTTCTTTCCTTCTCTCTCTCTCTCTATTCTGCAGCCAAGCATGCACCTTGGTAGACCGATCAATAACGTATCTCTCGTGCCTATGTCTTGCGGCAGCGGTGCAGTATCGGGCGCATTTTAACGGCGAAATTATCCTGTATCGCTGGTATTTTATTACGGATATTAAACGGTAAAGATCTCGTCCGTTCTCCCTCTTTCTCTCTTTCTCTTTCTCTTTCCAAGCCAATTACGAGAAAAAAAAAACGATTTAACGGCGAGTGACTCACCGAGCTGCCTCGAACTGGATACAATTTTGACATTACACGACTCGCGAGAGAAGTCATTCTCGAGTACACGAAGATTGTTCGCTAAAAAAAATTCATGTACGCAAGTCGAGATCGCAATTTCGCAAAATTTCAGAATAGAGAAGATACAAAGTTACGTACACCGGCGCGCGTAAATGTTTGTTTTTTGTTTTTGGCCGAACATTTCTGTCGACGATGTCCTCTTTTTTTTTTTTTTTATCCGCGTTGTTGCAAAATTCAAGAACATGAGCGGGAGAGAGGGGAGGAGGAATTTTCAGCGCGTGGTCCAACGTGGTGCACCCGGCCTCGTGCCGTAAGCGCATTCGACGCAATCTGATCGATGCACCAGCGGCGTGTTAACCGCGGCCCCGGCTGTTATGCAACTTACTGCACCAACGAGAGAGGTATATCCAAGGTCGATGCACCGACGAGCCACGGCGCAGCATCGACGCAGCGTGTAGAGAAGAGCCCACTTATCGCAGGAGATATCGGCTCGATCGTAATCTCTTACATGTAAAATCTCTCGGGAATGCGGGCGTGCGCGCGCGCGCGCTACACGATATCATTCAAGAGAGTGTGACACGCAAGACAAATTCGGAAATAATGTATATTTCGTAAGTTTTGTACATATACAGTCTAAAATACTAAATTCTAGATCCTAAGTTCTTACGGATTGTTTAGGCCATTCCATATGAGAAAAATTGCGTTCGCATCACAGACAAGTTTTGACTTAGTTTTGACATTTTTTCGTTCAACTGTCCTATCGCATGGAATAGCCCCTGTTACAAGATTGCGCAAAGTAACGTGTTTTATCGAGAAAAATGTTTTACTGCACTTAATGTAAATTTTTCCTCACCGATAACAAAGAATTCCCGCTCTAGGTCTCTCTCTGAGACGAAGAGCTAGGAACGTGAAACAACGAATAAATCATCGAAATTTTTTCTCTTTACACACATCTAATAATTTAAACATAGAAAAAAATAAAACATCAACATTCTGATATTCGTGTATTTTGCTCGTATTATATTAACGATTTTTAAATAAAATATGCGAGATAAACTCTGATTTCAAATGTACAAAACACGCATTTCTTTCTACACAGAGATACATAGAGAGAGAAATAAAAATGTTGTAAAAACCTAATAATAAACATATTATATATAAATAATTTATCAACAGCTCTAAGCTTGTTTGGCATTTGATTACAGATAGATGATTCATGAGTTTTGAAACTGCGAAATCAATCGAGATTATATTTACATAATTCACATAGGCATTCATACATTTACATATTCGATGGCAAATTGCATGATGTATATAAAAAAGTAATTTACATTAAATTACTACGCGCGCAAAGAAAAATTATACTAAAATGTAAAAACTGCTGTACAAACGTAATTTCGTCTAAAGACTGAAAAGAAACGTCGAAAAATAAACGTCGACGAAGACGGGCGACGAAAATGCGTCGCTCGCCCTGCGCGTTTGTCTACCTTCGTCAACGAGTGTTTTTTTTTTCTTTCCTATAAAGTCTCACTCCGCGCGTTTCAAGACGCGTCCGAGGTCGGAATTATCGGACCTTGTCGACCTCTTGCTTCCTTTTGTACAGTGAACAAGCTTCCAGGGTCTTCGAAACTAAGCGTCTCGTGTCGCTCTTCGGAGACAAGTCCTCCCTGCGGCGAGCCTTAACGATATCGCCAATAGAAGTGCCGTGATACTCACCGTCTCGCTCTCTCTCTCTCTCTCTCTCTCTCTCTCTCTCTCTCTCTCTCTCTTTTTCGCATACCACAGAAACGAGGGAGTTCCTGGAAAGATTTTCACGGGTCTTGCCGTGAAACGTTACGGGTGTGAAATCTGTCGGTAGAGCTGAGGCTTATGGCTTCCCTCGCGCTGCGGGAAGACCGAGGGACATGGATGAATGCGATGATAACAAGATGAAGACGGAGACAACGACAACGACGACGACGACGACGACGACGACGACGACGAGAGGGTGGGTTTAGAGGAAGAGGAGATTGGGCGAGAGAAGGTGGCGTAGTTCCAAGGCTCCTGGCTCACAGGCCTTAGTTCGAGGCGGAGGGCGTCTTGGGCGGCTGGAAGGGGTTCCATTTCAGACACTCTGGATCGATCTCTTTGACGGGACCTCGTCTCTTCACCCTCTCCTTGTAGTCGTCGATCACGTCCTGAAATTATTTCAACGGTCCTTTTACACGGCCCGGTCGGCGACGACGCGGCTGCGGCGAGAAACGCCTCCTCTCACCCCGAGACAAGGGGATGTGTACAATGACGAGAAATGTGAGTATAATCGAGGGGAACGGTCGAATTAATCAAAACGATAATTAGCCCCCGCGCTCGTTGTAGCCGTGGGCGCATTTGGTTTAGAGCGTCGTCGTCGACCGCCGTCGAGTGACGAACGACCGCGAAATTGAATCGCTCTGGCGTCATAATCGCGTTAATGAGATACATCTAATATTTCCTGCGTTACTGAATGGAGAACTCCCCTTGCGGTGCAATAAATATTTACCAAATCGACGAGTTTCCATTATGTTGTCCATTTCATTATCGCTTTTTCGATATCTTTTTTTTTTTTCGCTCAATCTTCACAACGTGCTCGTATTTTATATTGCTCGGCGATCGGTGAGTTCCATGAATTTTCAAAAAAAAAAACCGGTCGCGATAAATCTGACAGGCAAGCAACGACGATACACACGCGCGAACGGAACACTGAACGCTATCTCTCGCGGAAAGAGGGAAAAAGAAACGTAGGGAAAGGAAATCCCCCTCCCCCTTATTCTCTCGTGCGCACGTATGCGTGGCAGATTAGAATAACAAAAGAGCGCCTACCTGTTTCTTCAGGATGATATGCTTGCCCTTCCAGTACTTCATCATACCCAGCGCCTGTAAAGTGCTAACAATATCGTACGAGTCGATGGCCATTTCCTTGCTGATATCTGAAAGAGGAATTACCGAGCTTATCTTGATGAGGGTTCTTTCACGCTGGAATATCAAGAAGTGTCGTCGACAAAAATCTCGAAGGCAGGAATTCAACGCCGACTCTTCGCGCAATGAAAACTTGTTCTTCGTTCGTACATCGAACATCGGGAACAACGAAATCAATGGAAAACGAACACGGAGACGAACAGAATAAAACATCCGCGCTTATATTAATCTTGAAAATGTCTTTGGAATTAAATTTTCTTTGTTTAATTAATTTTATCGGCGCGTATAACTTCAGACGCGCGGCTCGCAAATTCAAAATTAGAGACGATTGTTTCACGTTGATTCGTTTGTAATAGCGAGCTCAATTTAACGCGCGGATTTCTGATATACAAATGATAATAAACTTAACGAAGGTTCGGGCGGTTCAGTCGCGAAAACGCGGAAATGATGAATCATATATAATCTGCTGCGGTTTTAAGCGGCGGGGACGCGAGTTTATCCTACTTCGCGGATACAATTATTCAACCGCTAAAACCAGTTACGTTCGGGGAAAACTTGACCATCGGATCAATAACAATGCAGTGTAAATTCGCTTTGCCGACGATTACTCCCGTCTCGCGAAGCGCAAATGCCAAAATCCATATAATATATCCGTCAACGTGAATTATCGTTAAATTTCGACGCGATATATAAATTGAAAATAATATCTCGGGGAAAAAGTTTCTCTCTATTTTTTCCTTTCTCGTCGATTTCAAATCAGTTTTTATGACATTCGAGAGATTTTTTCGCGATTATGCAACGAATGTAAATTGTTCGCGGAAAAAAAGAGTTTTCAGAAGTACGCGTCGAATCGATTGAGGAAAAGAGAAAATCCGCGAGTCGCATTAGCGCACTTTCATCAGCGCGTCGGCGAGCTGATGAATATTTAAAGCGCTCGTTCCCGGAATGTCAAAAGTCAGGAGGAGAAAACTGACAAATACGGTCGAGCGGAAGAGCAGCTCGCGTGACCTACCTTTCACGGAGATCTCCTTGCCGCCGAAATTGCAGAGATACTGCAGCAGAACGTCCTTCCAGTAGCTGCGGTACGAAATCAGACCGAGATCCGACAGCGGTTTCTCAGGCGAGCCGATCTTCTTCTCGACCCTCGTCAATAGGTAACCTGAAATTGATGTAACCCGGTTTTGATTCATTAGCCGGAAACATACGTGCATTTTTTATTCTACGCGCGATATTTCGACGGGGATGAAGTATAATTGTGACAGAAATCGCGTCGCGAATTGCGGCGATTTCTGCCGGAAAAATAAAAACAAACGAAAATAACAGAACAAATAAGAGATTTGCTTTTGATGATTATTTATATTTTTATTTATGACTCGCGCGGTGTGCGTGAAAAATTATTAAACAAGCGACAGCTGCGATCGACGACTTCTCCGGCTGACAAAGTTTCTACGTCGTAATTAGATAACGAAATCCTATTATAAGCATTTAGATTCGATCGGACAAGCGCAAGCGGCGGGACCTGCGCGAACGGGACGCGGGGCCGCTGTCTGCTCCCGGTTGAACGTCCGTTCCGCCTCGTTTGTACCAAGTATTCTGCGACGAGAGGCATCAAAGAAAAATGTACAGACAGACGGGGGAGGAGAGAGGAAAGGGAAGAGCGGGCACCCCGAGGCGCTTCGTGTCGCGATACGCCGATGAATCGGCGAAATCGTCCGTGGCCGCGCATCCGTTCACGTCAATACAAATTATCCGGCGAACCGGTTAAAAACCCGTTTTCGGTGGAAGGGACGGGGAGAGAGAGAGGAACTTAAATGCCAAATCCAGATCTATCCGACGAGACCCCGGGAGTGATAACGCGAGGGATCGATAACGCGAGTATTCGAACGTCGACGCTCGTCGACGCGCGCGCGCGCGCTTTTATCACCAGCGTGTAACGCAAGCGGAATCTCGAGATAGCGCGGAAACAAAGGAACACCGTTGGAATGTGTTGCTTTGTATCAGCAGCCGAAGCTAATTGAAATGTAATTTCCTCTGAAAATTCTAGAGAGAGAAAGAGACAGAGAGAAAATGGGAAATTATCTAGAATTGCTATTTCTCTAGAGATTATTAGAATTATCTAGAATTATCTGGAATTATTTGGAATTACAAATAGAATTTGTGATAAACCAGAAACGAAATGTGTTGCGTGACGTTTTCGTATCTTTCGCTCGATAACATAAAATGTAAACACACAACGCGCGCGCGACGAAAATTCTCGACGGAGACACACAAGTCGGAAAGCGCGCGAGCTACAGCAGAAGAACAGACAAGATTAATCCGCGGGATTCAAGGCTGGAATATGTAAAAGTCAATCTCGAGAGGGGACGACGCGCGCCAGGACGGGGATTTAATGGCTCGCGCGTAGCTCGTTCGTTCGAGTTTGCATGGATTTTGCGGGACAGCACCGCGAGAGAGAGAGAGAGAGAGAGCACCGAGAGTAACTGCAGCTTGCATTATGTATAACTCGCCGCATACGGTAAGGGTATGTATGCGCGCATACGTGGACACGACCGATGGATTCTCGCGGATGTGTCAGCGTGTCGCTCGCGATTAGTATCTTCGTTAGCGTCGCATTCCTGAAATTACCTCGAGAGAAGAGAGAAAGTTCTCTCTCCTTCCCGCAAGTTCAAAAGCTTCTTCATTAGCAAAGTGATCTTCTCTCTCTCGGTTCTCTGGCCGTCTTCCGCCGAATAAATCTCGCTCGCCAAGAAGACGCTTATTTCAAGTTCTGAATGCCGTTTTCGCGCGACTAATGGATCAAAGTATACGAGCTAATTAAGTGTTAAGAGATTACCTGCAGCGCCCGCGCGAAGTTCGCGAGAGCTGACTCGCCGCTCGTCCAAGAGCCATCGTAAATTCAAATTCCGAGATATCACTCTCGAGTCACCCGATGTGATATTTAGAAAAATTTGCTCTGCGCACCTTTGCGGGTAATGTCGCTCGTCGTGAAAAACGCGAGCGAAATACCGCTCGAGAAAATTTCATTTCTTTTCAGTGAATTTTCAAATGGTCTAATTTGATTACAGCTGTTTGTTATCTCGCGCGCTTCTATTGCCGTATGATCGCGTTATCTCGCCGAAATCAGCGCGAACAGATCGATCGATTTCTCGCGCTGGTCCGAGCACGTTTTTTGCGGACGCAAAAAAAAAAAACAAAAAAACAAAAACAGTTCCGCTCTTTTTTTGTTTAACGGACGAAGATGGCGAGTGAGGAAAGGGGAAAGAAATGTAGCGCGACCCGGACCAGGACACCGATCCTGCGATCTCCCCCGTTCCCGGTCCAGGGTGTTCCCGGCCGGCAAAGAGTTCAACGACCACCGCCGTCTCTCTCCTGTTCCACGCCGTTCCTCCACCTTCGCGGACTGTGTATCTCCCGTCGGGTAGAGAGGACACTTCTATCCCTCTTCCGCCCTCTTTATCTCTCTCTTTTCTCTTTCTCTCTCTCACTCTTTCTCGACAGACACTGTCTCTCCCTCCCGCCTCTCTCGGTGCTCTACGGACTCACCACCCCTTCGTCTTCTCGCCGCTGATTACTTTGGGAGGGTTGAACGCATTCATTACGCGTCCGTTCAGTTTGCAGACTTTCGGGATCGGTGTGTCGGCAAGAGAACGAGGAAGGGATAGAAAGGAGAGAGAGGGAAGAGAATGGAGGGGAGGAAATTCGAGGGTGGAAATTCGAGAAAGAGGAAAACAGTGACCGCCGCGGAGGTGGGAGAAAGGAAGATGGATCGGCGTGACAGGGAGAAGGAGAGGAAGAGAAGGGAGAAACGTACCGTCTCTCTTAGGCAGGGTCGGCTCGATGAGGGGGACGAGCGAGGGTGCGATTCGCGAAAGAGTGCGAATGGCAAAATTGGGTACTGTGTTGAGAGTAGTTCGTTGCGCTGTCGGAATCGCTGACGAGGATTTACGACTCGTCTGGAATATTCGTCTTCCGCACTGTTTCGTCGAGTATCGGTGCAAGGGAAAAAAAAAAAAAAAAAAAAGGACGATTACTCCTAAGGGTTATTTCCATGCGAGAGAGCGCATTTTTCAACGAAAACATCAGTTACGCTGTAACGCCCTGGAACTAAGTATCTCGTCAACTTAATTCTCGATATTTCAATCTTCGAACTACGACTCTCTTTTAAAAAGGATTTTGCAATGTAAAACATAAACGAAAACATTTTTTGCTCGGCAACGTTAAGCTACAAAAAACAAAACAAAAACTTCTGTCTGTGTTCTTCTCGTATAAACTTAATTTTCTTTCCTCTTGAACGTCGCTTTCATTATTAAATTTACGTTCACAACGGACTTGTTAATTTTAAGCACGAACAGAGAGAGAGGGTGAGAAAACATGTGCGCTCCAATTACACTCAGAACGCGTAGTATCGCAGACAGGTTGGAGGCTGCAATTCAGCGTAACCGCACTCAATTGCGATTTTTCGCGGACAAGGATGATTCATCTTCGAGATATCACGAGGGCGATCTCGGGGAAAAAAAAATTTGCACGTCAAGAGAGGGAGGAGGAAGAGGAACCAAGTTGGTCCGTCTGGCCGGGATGCTGCAGCGATGTATATCCGCCCTTCGCTCTGACGAAGGCGCGCGCTGTCGGAGATGCTGCACGCCGCCGACCGACCGTGCCCAGTCGCAGCAACGTTGCGGTACCCCTCGGCCCCTCTTTAACCCTCCTCGCCCAACTGTTTCTCCTCCTCCCCGCCTCAATGTCGTGCACTTCTCGTTCCTAGGTGTAGGGAAAGGGCGTCGGTGACCCTGCCAATCCTATGTGAGGGGTAGTAGAGCGAGGTCACGAGAGGTCATACAATTCCGAGCCCTTCGGGGGCCCGCGGGAAGGCCAGAGAGGAATGGCAGAGAAGTCGACGGAATAGAAGTGGGAGAACGGCGGCGGGCAGGTTTAGGAGAGCCTGCCGTAGGGATCAAGGTGTACGGGGCGGTTGCCTAGGAGAGGAGAACGCGCTGCGTGCGTGAGACAGGAAGCGCGGGTGTACGCGTAATCCGCACGCGTGTCTGCACGCGTGTGCGCGACGCGTCGGTGGTGTGGCGGGGGACGAGCGGCCGCGGGGGTCGATCGATGCGGCGAGACGTCGGGCGTCGCACTTTCCGCAGACCACTTCGCTCTCCAACCTACGCCGTCATCCCTATCATCCCTCTCCCCTCCCCGTCGTCGGAGACGATACCGCGATACTACTGCCGGGAAGTATCGATACATTCTCTCTCTCTCTCTCTCTCTCTTGAAGAGTTTCGAGATTTTTAAACGACGGAACGAGATTCTGAATAGCGGAAATGTGTTCTAACACTACACACGTGTGACGCGAAGTCTTGCTTGCTGGTCAATCAATAAATATTGAGAAAGAAACGATCGGACAATCGACATGACAATAAAGACATAAGAGATAAGTACATGACAAGGAAAGAATAATAAAAAAAAATCTTCTCTTAAAATCGCACTTTCTTCTGTAAAAATTCTTTCAAACACGTTCTATCATCAATTCTCTCTCACTTTATCGAATCAATATCTACGTAATTCGCGAAATTTGAATAATATTTTTATTATTAATAATACACGCGGTAGGAATATAACAAACATTGAAACATTTTCCAATTCATCCTCGCGAGAGATTCATGATTCGAAATCCGACTTCGTGCGGGGTGCGCGGGCACGTAACGTCGGCCTTGCACAGTCGAAATACAGCCGGCGACGGAGTCGATGGCACCGGCAACTAGGATGCGGAAGGGGATGCGGGAGGACGGGAGGGCGGCCGTCTAGCTCGTGCGCGGAAAAGCCGGCGGGGGCTCTGTGAAATCACCCCCGTCGACCGAGCGACACACCACGAGCGGCACACAGTACGTCGACCCTCGAGTAACCAACCAGCTAGCCAGCCCGCCAGCCAGCCAACTCCCGACGCACCTCCCCTACTACTCTAGCGGTGTAGTAGCGCCGCGATGCCCGCCTGACGACGCCGACGCCCGCTCGGCATCAATGAAAATGACGTCACGGCAAAAAGCCCTCCGCGTTTAATTATCAACGCCACGCTTTGCGCCGAGACAACGTGTACGCGCGTGTGCGTGCGTGCGTGCATGCGTGCATGCGTGCATACCGGCAACGACGTCGATGAGAAATCGCCGCGTGTGTTGAGCTCGTGAAATTGGCACGAGAGGAGAAGGAGAGCCTTACGAGAGCAACGCGCACGATCTACGGATTCGCGATAAAATCGATCGCGATCTTGTAATTGAAAAAAACATTTTTTAAACATATACGTCAGAGAGAAACACTCCGAATAAATGCTGCATCTCGCGCAGAAACTTAGACAATGTAAAATCGCCGATGATCTCAAACGCAAATGAAAAATTAAAAAAAAAAAAAAACTGGATAAGGCTTTTCGAGCAAAAGAAAGAATTTCCGTTTTAAATGATTTATAGAAGACCCCGCGGCGCTGACGAGAGCGGCACGCAGAGCGCAGCTCTTCGCGTCGTCGCGAGGCCGTATTAGCGCTAATAGGACGCGAGGCTTTTTATTCGGCCTTCCGGAGGTTCAACGACCAAAGAACGTCGAGAGAGTGGCCGTTCGTTCGAATACGTTCGCACGTATAGATCGTCAGCGGTTCACCGCAAACACGCGCCCTTCCTTCATCATCATCGGCATCGCGCCGCCGCGAAACCGCGGGGCAAACGAGCTCTCTCTTCTCTCTACTTAGGTTTGTACGTCCTTTCAATTTCGACGACCGGAAAGTGTCGTCATCGCTGTCACCTTGGGTGAAGGCTTTGAGCAGAAATTTGTACCGTTTGTGTGTGTGTATGTGTGCAAACATATACTTACTGAAATCAATGAGCAGCCGACCGTAACCCTTTCTTTGGTAAGGAGGCAGCGTCAGGATGCAGGACACGTTGTAATTCAGAAAAGAGTTCTTCTCCTGAAACAGACACGTTTCACGGTTTTTGCTTAATTGATGCGTATATTACGCGAATGCGCCGGTTACGCAATGTAATGTTCGTAATTTATGTCTCCTCCCGTAAATCATCGGCAATTAGTACACCTGCGAGAGATGTTAATTTAGTGTTTCTCTCCCGACTCTATGTTACCGATGTAATTACAAACTTATTTGAATCTTGATCGGCGCGATACGATCTCAATGCGCGCTTTTATGTAGCATCAGAGATGCGATCGATAATATTCATGACGAGAACTCGCCCGAGTTTAAAAACGTTTATATTCCGCGTGTGGGAATGAAAGTGTGACGTTAATGCGACGGAAATGCATCGCGCTTTCTCGCAGCGAGGGGAAAGATAAGACAGACACATACAAGTATAAATTCGATGTACATAATCTTTACGTGGAAAAAACTAATGCAATATCGCTGCGACGCGCGTTTTCTCCGACGGAACGATATATCCGCGATATCCTCCCATTCGTCACACGGCGGTGCGAAAAATTTATCGGGAATTATCGCGAAGCTCGCGGGACGTTTCTCGATAAAAGACCGCATCAATTTTTCAAGCGTTTTATCCTATGTAACGGGGGCGGGGGGAAGAGACTCGGACGGGAGAGAACCAGTCGTGAAAAAGTCATGCGCGACCGAAAGTGGAAAGACCACCACCGCAGATTCCGAGAGAGTCGAAAATAGAGCGACCGGGGCATAAATAAGAAGTGAGCTTTTTCGTATTTTTAACGCGTATATTCGCGCGCGCAGTGGGCGTCCCCTCCGCGGCTTCGCAGATTAGATATAAAATCCCTTTCCGGGATTACGCTCGCGTATCGACCTTAAGCCTTTAAGTGAGTCGTTTATTATGAAAGCGACGGTGTAAGAAACGAACTTTTTCGAAATCCCGCGAAAATAGATTAGAACGATCGAGCGCTTCCAACTTGCGCTCGCAAGCGCTTATCGCGTCTGCAAAGTGTTGCGCATACAGGGTGTCCGTACGGTTCTTTCGACGATTAATTGCTCTTGAAACGAACTATCAACAGAGAGACTTTGGTCTCAATTTTATCAAGTCCAAAGAAAAAATGAAAAATCTTGTTAGTTCAATCGAATCTCATAATTGTCTAGCAATTGATAGGATTCGTTTATATCAAATATACGAACGTTCCCTCTGCTCGTAGCATCGCGAGTCGCAATTGTTCAACGGAGTAACGGCCTTTCTGCGGACACAAAAGAAAGCAAAACCTCTTTCCGTCGATTCTCGCGCAATGAAAGAGGAGCTTAATCTCCTCCCGGGCGGGATTACGCCCTGAACGAGCGACTATCATTTATCGCGAAGTATCGCGCGCGCGGTTTCACGACGACGACGACCAGAGTATTCCGCTCGACATTTATCGCAGAACCAAAGAGAGACGCGCGATGTGTTCACCGGCGCGCGAGCGTTCTCGTTAAAAAAAAAAAAAAAAAAAAAAAAAAAACGCACCTGGCGCGACCTTCCCTTCCTCCTGTGTATGTAAAGATTCGTGAGAAATATCGCGAAAGCGACGTATATATATATACATTTCTCGTCGGGATGAGAAGAAGAAGACGCCGCGTTTCTCTCAGCGAGAAGAATTAACGGATCGTCCATTAAGATTCCTTCGTTCTTCACGCTCCGCGCACAACGCGCGGCGCTGTTCATTCGTTCGACCGCTACATCCTGCAAATATCCTCTCCAATGTTTCTCGAACACGAAACGTTGCCTCGGTGGCATTCGGACACCCGGTATTTCCGGCCGTGTGCGCCGGTCGTGCTGTTGCTAACTGCCGAGGCAGCAACGGTCCGAAGGACACGGGTCCGTGTGCTCCGGTGTATATGCGTGCATACGCCGGTCGGCCCACGTGTGCGTATCGGCGTGTTAACTTGGCAAAGTAGAAGGCGAAGAGAGACGAGAGAGAGAGAGAGAGAGAAAGAGAGAGAAAAATAGGGATAGAGACGAGACGGGAAGAGAACGAACGAGAGGAGCAAACGACAGGAAGGGAAAGTTTGGGCCTCGGGGAACGAGCAACCGACCTGAGGGGCCTCTATCGTTTTCGATGGAGGGAGCAACCTAAGACGAAACAGAGGAGTTTCTTCGCTTTGAAGTGCTCGGCGCCATCTCTCAGAATTTGTCGCGCCAAAGTTAACATTCTTATTTTTGAGAGAGTCGAAATAAAAACCGTCGAATGAATAGAACTTGAGTACCCAAGCAGAAAAGGAAGTGTAACGATTTGGTGTAGGATGCTTCCCTCTCTCTCTCTCTCTTTCGTTTGCTCGGCGAAGTTCGTGAGACAAATCGACGGGAATGGAAATGAGAGTCAGCGAGAGTTCTTGAAACTTGTGAGTCTATCTTCTCAGTCCCATTTATCTGTCGCTCCTGATACATGTAGAACGTGTAAAATGTGTCCTGAAACTCAGGCCGATCCCAGATCCGATTCCTTAATTTTTTTTATTCCAACTACAAAGTTTTTTTCAAATCGTACATTTTTTACGTCAAGTTTTGTCACTCTTTTTTTGCAAGTATAAATTAAGGACGTCGAGTCCTAGACCAACGGTCGGACCAATCGCGAGACGAGATAAGGGAAGGTTGGGCCTGTGAATGAGCGTTACGACTGTGAGCTCCACAGGATCACCGTCAGCAAAAGCGGAAAGCGTGGGGAGAGTTCGAAAGACAGACAGAGAGAGAAAAAATGCGAGAGCGGAAAAAGAAAAAGAGAAGCGAGACGGGAAAGGATAGAAAAGGCGAGAGAATCTGGGGCCCGTGACGTCCTTGGGCCAGTAGTCTGCGTTGTTCAGGGCCGTCTCGAAGTCCCCACCAGCGTCGTGACAGCGAGGAGGCCGCGTATACTTTTCCTTCTTCTCTCCTGCTGTCTCTCTTTCTCTCCTCTTTCTCTCTCTCTTCTCTTCGCCATAAAGTACTTTGTCAGTCTGTTCAAAGCCGATCAGCGATGACAAACGGCGAGATTTGGATCGCGATGGACGATTCTCTGAACTCCTCTGGCTTCGAAAGCGCAAGAAACTACTGATCGAGAGAGAGAGACGGTCATCAGTTCCACGATAACGCGCAAAATACGATTAAATCTGTGTGCATTATACGCATTTTTCATTGAGATAAATTTAGAGAGATTTCCCACGTGTGTCTCCTACACACACACACGTATATGTACGTACTTTTATATACAATTTCACATATTTATTCCAGAGAAATTAATTTACCGCGCTGACAATTTACGATCTAGACAATTTTCCGCAACTCCTGATATTTACGGACACGTTTCTTTCTATTTTGGTCGCGCGCGATATGCACGCGTCAAGGACTCTCTCTCTATGCAGAATCCTGAGTCGTGCGTCAATAATCACGGACGTGGGTTGTCCTAACGTAGGAGGAAAGTGCAGTCCTCTCGCTCGAGAAGGCGAGCTACAGCTTCTTTCGCGGATATATAGTTCGCCGGAATCGATACCCGGCACTTCTCTCTCTCTCTCTCTCTCCCTTCCTCTTTCTCTCTGTCTGTCTCTTCTTCCTTCTATTTCTCTCTCTCTCTCTTTCCTCTCCCTTCATCTCCAGAACACGGCAAGGTGGCGCATAGAGTAACGATCGCAGGCCGCAGCCTACGGCCGTCGTGCTCTACGTGCGAGAGAGGAATAAAACAGATCAATGATCGTAACGACGTATACGGTACATCTTTCGGCGACCGAGACACACGGTATCTGGCTCTGTAAACTACACATACACAAAATTTCACCTCGGGATTAGCTCGGCCGAATCTCTAACGAGAAGCCCAAATAGTTTTATCCACGTTCTCGAGTACGTGATCGAGTCGCGCGCAGATCCTGACGAGTAAGTTCACGAAGATAAAATAAAGAGAGAAAAAGAGAGAGAGAGAGAGAAAACAGAGAGTCGAGTAATGCGGGAGTTGAAGAGAGCTCTTTGAAATGTAAGACAGTTTACCTCAGATTAAGGAACAAAAATTGTATCGCGACGTTGATTGCGAAAAATGGAATTTAGTTGCGCGAGAGAACCCGGTTCTTTCTCTCAAGAGAGCTCTCGTCTACGTGTTTCAACCTTTACTCCAAAGAGCAGAGTCTCATCTCTCCGCGCGGTAGTCTTGCTTTCAATAAAACGATAGGCGGATGATACGAGCGGTAGAAAAAAAAAAAAAAAGTGAAGTACGAAGTTAAATAAATAAAAGAGAAAGAAATTAGAATAAAATGGAAGAGAAAAAAGAGAAAATGCAGGAAACAGAAAACGTCCGGGCAACGCACGCGGCTACGTAACATGCATAATTCATGGCTATTGCGAAAGTCTCTATTGTTGTTCCAACGCGCGGTTGTACTTTCGCATTAATCGGCGATTGATTTTTTTTTTTTTTTTTTTTAAATTGCGCGGCGAGAGCGAAAGAGAAAAAGAGAGAGAAATAGAGAAAAAGTTTGTTGGAGCGTTGGCCTTTTCAGCGCAAAGTAAACGGCGCGAAATGCCGGCGATGAGAACCGTCGCTTCATTGTATGACGCGCGAGCGTGTCGATGGCATTTCAATTCAAGGTATGCGCACCCGTACATACAATTTACAGTTCTCGGCGAGCGAGATAGCGCGAGTGGGCGTCAAATTAATAGCGAGAGAGTGTCCTTTTTCGATCAATGAAACAGACACGGCTCGTTATCGCCATTAAAGTTCCCCGTCGACGACGTAAACTCGCGCATTTCTCGCGGATTTGCAATCGGAGAACGCACACGCCCGTCGATCCCTCCTCCTCTCCGGCTTTTGCGACACTTTATGTCGCATCGACAATTTTTTTCTAACACGCCTTTGAATTCGAGTGAAAGAAGCGGAACCAGAAAAAAAAGGCGCAATAGAACTGTGCGCGAACAAACGGCAAAAAACACTTGAACTCTCCAACTCTTGCGGAGTGTTTTCTTGCGCACATTTCGAACTTAACGTTAATTGATATAGTTTGATTGCCGATCCGAATAATTTAACGCGTTCAATCTCTTCGCAAACTGTTTGTTGAGAATCTGTTCGAAATTTGCGGAGAGCGCGATTTCTGTGTGCAATCACAAGAGAGCAAGTAATTATGATGATTCGCGGAAAGAAAGAACAAACGCAAATCTTTCCTCGAGTCCTCGTTCTCAGAGTTCGAACTGAGAGTGCATACGAATCATCTTCGCGTCACCTCAACCTACCTACGGAATGCGGAGAGAAAGAGCAGACGTTCGGTCGTAAACGGTTTCCGATCGGTCAGTATCCTTTCGCGCGTACCCCCGTAAAAGCGCGCGGGCAGCGCACGTGCAGCAGGGAGGAAAAACAGAGAAACAAAGAAGAATGAGGGGAGGTGCTTGAACGAGGGGAAGAAGAAGAGCATTGGAACGCGGGTCAACAGCGGCCGAGTATCCATCGTACATACGTATATCTCCTTTGTCTCTCTCGTGTCGCTCATAAACACGTCGCGACGAGACGGTATTGCGTCGAGAAGAAGAGAGCGCGCGTAGGTGAACGAACGTCTGCGAAGAAACGGAGGGAAAGATAAGGCGAATCAAATAATTGTGTCCGAGCGAGGTTTCGCGTTTTGTCCGCGACTAGACCGTTCCTCTAACCCGTTCCTTTCTCTCTCTCTCTCTCTCTCTCTCTCTCTTTCTCTCTCAACGATCACTCTATGGAAGTACCTTTTTGAGAGACACTGCCGTGTCTCTCGACGAGTGGCAATTAATCTGAATTCTAGTCGCCGCGACCACGCGAACAAGTAGCGCGCCTAGAGATTGGTATTCTAAAAACACGTCGTGCCCGTTCCTCGAACGTAGTCTCAATTATACACACACGCGCGTTTTGATCTCAATAATATCTCATTAACATCGCGCGGATCTGAGTGCATCGTAAAAAGTTGAAAAAAAAAAAAAAAAAAAAAAAATTATCTTTTCTTTTTGGAGAAATTCTGATTTGCGCAAAGTTTTCTAAAGTATCTTCGGGCGCGCGTTCATACCCGCGAACAACGTGTGATAAATAACATTTCCCTCTCACCCTCTATATCTCTCACGCGCAATGGCACTCTCTTTCACGGCATTGTTGCGGAGGGTGTTTATGGAGCGTGCAAGGCGATCGTCGCGCAACAATCGGAATTTTTGCGACCGTTTATTTATGGTGCTGTAGGTGCCGTCGTTCTGTCATCGGGAGAGACCGGTCGCGGAATCGGCTTAACGCAGACGGCATATAAATTTCGCTTCGATAGCTGGCTGGATAATTTACGAGGGGGATCTGCGAATGAAAATTAACTCTCGAACACTTTTATATCATTTGTGTGTGTGTGTGTGTGTGTGTTTTTTTTTCGAACACAACAACAGCCCGAAATCCTGAATTGAAATGTGTATTCGCTCCTCTAATATATTCGCTCTTTCGACAATTTTATCTTTACAAAAACAGAATATTTTGAAATTACATTTCACGCTTTTCCGAATTGGATATTAAGACGTAAACGTGTTACGATATGCGCGTAGACACGTGCACGCATGGCCGGACGACGAAAACTCTCTCGCGCAACATCCCGATTGCCGATGAAATTAAACATACTCGGCCGAGCGGAACGACAGATAAAAAGTTCGTCGAATACTCCCCGAGAGAGAAAGAGAGAACAATCGCTTCATCAACATTGTCAAAGTTTTGTCGCCGCAATTTGCGCGCCGTATCTGATACGCGAAAGAGAGAGAGAGAGAGAGAGAGAGAGAATCGACGATAAAAACTGGCGCAAAAATAATATTCTTTCTGTAAAAAGCCGAAGTACCACAATAATGGAACAAAAAGTAACGTGGAATCGAAGAACCGAATGAAGCATATTGCGATTGGAGATAGTCCGTGTGTGAATTATCTCGAATCGTCTGATCATGTGCGAAAGAAGGCGGTGTGAGCGTGGCTTTAACGTGCAGCTCCTCGCGCGCGCGACAGTCACTTCTATATTTAGATGCACCGAGTTTCCTCCTCCTCCTCTTCCTCCTCCTCTCCTCCTCCGCCACTTTCTTTATGCCGCACAAAGCGTTCCTGTTAACACACACGGGGTGTACGCGAAGTCTTATTGCCATGCCTCCCATGTAAAACCGCCGCTTCGAGTGACGGAGTTATCACCGCGTCTCGCTCGCCGCGTATCTCGAGAATTTTCCTTATTCCGCAAATCGCGCGCGCGGACAAGACTTTTAGCGTTGATTTACCGAAAAGATTATATACTGAATACGATTTGTGCAAGGAAACTTATCGCATCTGTCGAATAAAGAACCTAAAATGACAAGAACTTGGATCGAAACGCGCTCGATTGTAATAAACAAACGAATTTTTCAACCACGCCTGGCTTCTGCGTAGAATCAACATTTTTGGTGTATCTTGTTTATTTTTAAAACTACAAGTTTACGACGAGGAAAATTCCCGCAACAAAACCCGAAGATTCGAAGATGTGCTCGTTCAACAATTTTTATTTTCCCGTTACCTGCGAATAGCCAAAGCGTTCCCGCCATAGGCGTGGATTGCGAGAAAAAGAAATGAGCTCCGGCTTCTAAACCTACATTTTTACATCTTTTATTTTCGAGAAACGACAAGATCGATTTATCACGAAAAGAAATTCTGCAATAGAACTCGAGACTGTACCTCGTTTTCCCACAATTTTCATTTTCCCGTTATACCTGCAGGGACAATAGGCAACGTCCCTCCTGCATAGGCGTAGATTTCGGAAAAAAAAAAAAAAAAAAAAAAAGAGCCGTTATTACCTGACCTTCCGGCTATTCTTCCTTTGTCGCAGGATCAGAGGGATCCCACTGGTTACTGCCGTTTGGTTTCTCTCCCGTTGCTCGAGGTAGATTGCGGTTCGGTTTCTTCTATTGCATTTACGTACGAACGAGTTCGGAAAATTTACAAAAAACGTAAATTTTTTTTTTTTCAATAAAAAATTTGTCTTTTTGCCCTCGAACAAGTATGACCGACGTCCTGCACGCCCGCTTTTTTCTCTTCCCATCTTTCTTTCTCGCTCGAGACGTCTTCTAGACGGCGGCCATCGATCCGACGGCGGCAGTTCGGAAGAAAAGAAGAAAAACCACCGAAGTTCCGACCTAAACCGTCGTGAGATGATACTCTTGATCGCTTCTTGAAACTTTCGCAGTTCCGATAATGCGAGTCTGACGCGATGTTCGAGAAGTACAGACTAAGATGAGCGGGGAGCGGATGTTGGAATAATCGCGCCTGATTGTATTTTTTTCTGCAAGGGGGGGCGGTTTTTCGTTCGACTTAAAAATGCAGATGTTACGTCGATTCGGAAACTTGTCGGGAATTTATTTGCGCTAGGCGTCGTCTGCGAAAATGACGGGCTCGAAATCTGAGGAAATCGATCGATGGCTGATCATTGACGCAGTAGTCGGGAGTCTCCCCATTAATTCTGCAGACAAGCCACTCACCGCCGCGGTTACGTGTGTGGGCGTTTAATTCCATTCATGCACGATTACACGCGCACACGTCACGGACATATAACAAGAAACGAGTGCAGGGCTTCCCGCGCGGGAAAAGAGCAGGGCAACGCCCCGAGAATTTCTCGTCTCGTCGTCGTCGTCGTCATCGTCGTAATCGTCAATAAACGTAAATACGAAATTGCGAAAGAGGGAAACCGAAATCCTGAGTGATTTTTATCGGCGCGAAGATCACGCGAGGTCGCCGTCGCGAGAGATTAAAAGTATGTCGACGCAGAATTTTTCTACGAGAAGATCCGAGGAAGCGTCTAAAGAACATCGCCGTGGGCAGGAAGAAAGAAGAGAGATCGCAGGGACCCTCCACCTTGTAGATGTGCATTCGGCGGGATTTGGTCGCGTGAACAGCAGTACTGTCTGGCATCGATCGACCCCGGTCGGGGCGAGGTTTTGCCGGTTAAGAGAGACTGAGAGATCGGTAGAGAATGAGCGAGCGAGGAAGAGAGACAGAGAGAGAGAAAGAGAGAGAGAGAGAGAGAGAAAGGGAGAGCGAGATGAAGGGCGCGGAGGCGGACGAGAATAGGAGGCGAAGGGTGGGTGTAGAGTTGAACGGAGGTAGGATGGCGGCGGAGGGCGAGCCTACCCCAACCTCTTCTCGACGAAGCGAGGCGCGTATAGTATCGACGATCTCTACTACTACTACGCGTACTAGTCTCTCTCTCGCTGCCGGGTACTACATCCCTACGTCATCCCTTCTCCTCGTATCCTCCCTGCCTGGCTGCCTGCAATTCCCAGCAGCCGTCCTTAGCGTCGCGTCTCGTCTACCACGGCCCTCTCGGGCCACTGTCTGCGGGATATTTTTAAGGAAAATTGCCCGACCCTCGTGTCCTTCGTCCTTCTCTCCCTCGTACCTCCCTCCCCCGACCGTCTCGTCTCTTTCATCCTTTTCGCTTTCTCCCTTTTGCAGTGGTCTCAGCTCGCGCGACCCTTCTCTCTTTCTCTCTCTCTCGCTGATCCTTTTCTCCGTCCACCCGGAGAGCGTCTGTTCTTCCTTCATCTCGGGAGCTCTCGAACCCTGGAAAATCCTCCTGTCGGAAGATGCTCGCCCTTTTCCCTTCCGTACCCGTCGCGATTCTTCGCCTTGTAAGAATTCGGAAACTCCTCTCCAAGAATTCTCGACATTCTGATCGTCCGCGACTAACGTCCGTTCGATTATGAAATCGCGAGAGGGATATTTACGATCTTTTGACCTTGGCGATCGATCGTCTTCCGAGTTGCTGCCAGGATTGTTCTGGCGAATATTGCCGGTGTGCAAAAGTTAAAAGAATAACGACGTAAAATTATAAAAGAGACAATTTTAGCTGCGTTCAAATGTTTGTTGTTTCGTTGCATTTCGATAAAACGGAGACCGAAGCGAAAGGATCCAGGATCTCGATCTATACACCATCGTTCTCGCGTGTTTTCCCCACTCCGTTCCTCTCCTCTCCTCTTAGGCAAAAACGAAGGTACAAATGGCCGACTGAAAGAGAAGGACTCCCCCCTTCGTCTATCTATTTATTATATTATATACGCTGGATGGTCCTCTCTCGCAGGACCCTTCACAGAATCGTTCTCGTAAAGGACGCAGGTATGTCGGATCGCGCGCCCTCCATCTCTCTCATTCCCTTAATCTTCTTTCCTCGACTCCTTCTTGTCGCCAGTTTCTCTCTCTCGTCCTTTCTCCTCCTTCTCGCTCCGACGCTCTCTATGCATTATTCAGGATATACAACGCACGGAGCCGTCCGTGACGGGCTAACTGGCGCACCGCCGGAAGTTAGGCAAATGAGCCCTGAGCGATCGTGGATCGTCGCGTTTCCACGGAAACCGCGTCCGCCGATTTTTCACGCCTTTTCCCACCCAAAGTGCCGGCGCGCGGGGGGGGAGAAAAGGGGACATCCTGCCGCCGTCGCATTTTATCTCGCGAATTCCTCACGTCGGGGAGAGAATCAGGCAGCGCGCTCTTGACTTATCAAGATTCCGAACGACTGGGAGACTCTCTTCGCGCGGCCGATTCGATTCGTTACAGAAATTCGCCGTAGCGGATTTATTTACGGGGTTTGTTATTAAAAATAAATATTTGTTTTGCAACTTGATCGCGCGCGAAAAAAAATACACGTGAATAATAATTTGTGTGACTCTGTTTAGAATCGATTTGCTCCAGCGATCACGTCGTTAAGGTGCGTAAAACTTGTTGCGTATTCCCGCATCGTGTCTACACTTTTCTCCCATATATATGGAAGAATGTGAGAGACATCTCTTGGAATAGAGAGAGAAAGAGAGAGAAAAATGGAGATACGATACGGCGATGCGCAATAAGTGCATACGCACTTTTACACGGCTCGCGGCACATTACATCGGCAGCTTGTGTACTCGCCGCTTGTTTTTTTTTTATTATTATCGCTATCGTTATCTCTTTTTTTTCCGAACGGGATTGAATTTCGCCGAACTCCCACGTCGAGAGAGTGCACCCCCGTCTCTCTCTCTCTCTCTCTCTTTCTCGAGCGGGATATCTCGTTGATGCACCGAAGAGGAAAATAATATCGCGTCGTGCTTGCGTTTCGAATGCGGAGCGTACACACAGACTTTACGCGAACATTGCATCGGGTCAAATTTAAATGAGATAGCGCGCGAGTGATAACCGCGCGACACCGAGCAAACGCGACCGATAAAAAAAAATTCGCGCAAGGTAACGAAGGAACCACGTTCGCGGTCTTGCTTGGATTTGCCAAGACGTTCTTTAAGTGTCTTGTTGAAAACTCTATGAGAAAAGTGCTGCTTGTTCTCGTCGTTTGCCCAGAGAGATCGTTGGGTATTCAAAGACAATTTAAAGACATTTTTTAATCTTACAACAAATTGCATAGTTTCTGTTTCGTTTTTTTTTTTTCAGATTTTCTCGATTTCCGCGACTTTTTGCAACTTGAGACAAATTTTACTCATTTAATTGCTTTCTGCTCTTTTGTAAGAAAAAAAATTGCGAAATTTCATTCAATATTTCTTTCGTCACTTGTGCTCACGTGCGTCACAGATCATTTCGCGTTCGCTGTTAAATTTTTTTCTTCGGTTGTTGTATAAAATACCTGCGTAAGGGGATACGTTTCGTCTCGTTTACTCGAGGTTGTCGTGTACTCATATACTCTCTTCCTGACCGAGTCGAACGCCCAGACCGTTTGGTCAAGCCAACTGGAACCCGAGCTGAAGCTCAAACTCGCTCGTTAGCTTCTTTCGATTAAACGTCTCGAGACGCGTCGACAAATTTTCGACAAACGTGAGAAAATATTTTTATACAATGCCCTCCCACAAATATAAAGTAATTTATATGAAAACACACATATACGCCGCACATATCAATTATATATTGATAAATTACAGTAGTTTTAAAAGCTCATTATTTATGTCTCAATTGTGCTTCTAAGAATTCTATCGTTTTTTTCCTAGTGTGGCACTTTTTCCGATATAAACCATTTTTCATTAGGAAAAGTATTGTATGACATGATGTATGAATTTTTTATTATCGCAAATTTTCACTGCTTTTTCTCTGGCAAGAAATATGGTATCTACACCGACGCGTGACGGTAACGTTTGTTTTGTGCAATAAAACGAATAGAGAGAAATGGAATAGGCAGGAAATGGAATATTGCGATGCAAGTATTGGGTTTTAATAGGCACACGCCCACGTGCGCGATATACCCGTTACAAGAAAGGCAACATTAGAAGGTGAGAGAAAAAACTTCTCGATTACAGCGGCGAGACTATTCGATACTTGTCAACGATACGCGGATAGATTAGAGAGGAGCGAGGTTGGCCCTTGCCGAAATTTCTTTCCGCTGAAAAAATGACGCGCGGCCACGTCCTCGGTCAACGCGAGATGGCGCGAGGATTTCAGGATCAGAAAATGGACCCCGGCATCTGGGACTCGCCGGAGAACCGGTTTCCGTCCGGGGTTTTTCACGTGACACCGTTCTCCTTTTAAGGGCATCCGAAGGAGTTTGGTTTTTTAACTACGGTCTGAATCTTATTAAACCGCAATCGCGTTGGTGCTCCTCACCTAGATTCGGATACTTAGCTATTCGATTAATTAAGTGCGCGATCGAGCGATTGAATTTATTTATTAAAAGAATCAAAACGCGCAGATGTGCGAATAATATTTGCTGCAAATTGCACCAATTTTCGCGTTTGAAATACATAAGAAACGCAATCTACAGATTTTTCTTAGCGCTACTGAAATTAAGGTCAAGATTCGTAATTCGATGTCCCGTCCCTGTTCTTTTTTACAACAAGTTAAAGCAAGTATCCCGAGGACAAACGAAGAGGCGGGAAAAGGTATACGAGAATGTGACGAAAAGAGTGCCGCTCGTCTCTCTTTCTTTCTCTTTACGTCTCAGTAAACACAACGGAAGCTGTAAACATTCACGCCTCAATCCGACCCTCTTAATTTCTGCTCGGCTGCCTCTCTCTCGAGATTAATCAAAATTCTACCTCGCGTGCGCAGAACGAACGCGCGGACACGTGGAAAATAATAATCGCGTAAATTTCCTTTGGATTAATCCGTGATTCCTCACGAAAACGGAGAAGAACAAGCGCGATTGTTCAAGTTCATTCAACGCCGAGATGATCCTCGCGACGTTCGAGGTCGACGACCGCGTCGCTCGAGGTCAACGACCGAGTTTATCCGAGGTCAACGGCCGCGTCGTTCAAGGCCAATGTCCGAATAGTCGAAGGTCAAGCCGCAAAGAGGAATCGGGGGAACTTTTACGACGTTTAAGCTCGACGACGAACGATTCCCCGTCTTCGAGTCGGCGGGCAACTCTCGGATGAGTCGTTTTGACGACCTCGTAAAAGATTCTCGTGCGGAAAAGCCGGCGGGTGAAATTTCCGAGCGTAATGCCTTCGAATCCAGTTGGAGCGAGCGCACATTGTTATCAGCTGTATACACGTTTACGTATATATACCGTTCGCGTTTACGGAGAAAAAGGGCATGGGTAATCCCCGCGGAAGTCGCGGAGGTGATGGATGCCGTCCCGCGGTCGCGCGTAAATCCACTTCCGGTGTCGGAGCACGTCTCGCGATATCCGACCATGGGATTTCAGCTTCTCGAGAAAAGATTGGGCAAAGGGATTGGACCGGAAGAAGCAAAAGAAGCGGGAAGGTATTCTCTCATCACATCTCGCTCTCTCGCTATTCTCTTCCCGGGAGATTTCGAAGAGTTCGCTTTTCAGGGTGGCGGCTAGCCTCGCGACGTCAGGATGAGGCGTCGACATTTGCGGTTTAACGCGGAGGCGGCGGCGGCTGCGGCAGCGACGACGTCGACGATGACGACAGCGAGAAGGACGGAAAAGAGAGGAGGAGAGGGAGGAAGGGAGAAAGAGAGAGAAAGAGAGGGAGAGAATGAAATTCGACGCGAGGAAACGCGAGCAGAGACGAGATTGAAGCCGTGCTGGCAAAACCGGCCGGGGGCGGGAGGGAGGAAACATCGTGGACATTCAAAGACAAGCGAGCGCGCTTGGAAATTCAATATCGACGCAATATCCACCGCGATCGACGCGGTGTCATATTAGAGAGATCGGCGAAGACGGGAGCACGGGACGAAGACGTAATTGCGGAATGCAGGAAGGAGGGGGTCATAAGGAGTTACGGCTCAAATGTCCGCCCCGGTTTTAGCGATAATCGCATACGTCTAACTCTCCGTACAATGTCGACATTGATGATGCATCTCTTGTTATGCGATTACTGTGACGAGAAGACAAATAGGCTTTTGAAAATAAAGAGAGAGAGAAAGAGGGAAAAGAGAAGGAACGGGAAGTGGTGTATGTGCACGCGTGAGCGATGGTCGAAGGTGAGATCGCGTCCTCGGAAGTCGCGCGAGCACAAAGAAGGATACGAAGATGGATCGAAGGGTAGCGCCGAGAAAGCGTGTTAAGACAAACCGAAAGACATGAACAGGAGGTGGAAAAGGAGAGAAGAGCATAGAGGAAGGGGCAACACCTTGAAGAGTAAACCGGAAGAAAGCAGGAGGAACGACGATGACTAGAGGGCGCAAAGACGCGTTAGAGCCAGAAGGAGGATGAGAGAGAGAAGGAAGAGGAGGAGAGAAAATAATAACGACCCCGACGACGTCGCAGTGCCGCAGAAAGGTTGACGACCCGATGCGGCAGGCGACGCCCTCCTTCCCCTCCCGTGCTGCCGACGCCCTCCGCAACTCCATCGGCAACCCCTTCTGCAGCAGCAGCAGCAGCCGCCACCACCACCACCACTACCTCTCCATGGCCACCGCCATCGGCAAACCACCTAAACCACCCAACCGCCCAACTACCCTCCTGCGCTCCCTCCAGCTGGTGTGCTGAAGCGCATACATACGCACGCCAGCAGCACGGCCATCCTCGTTCCCACCTCGTCTTCCTCTCTCTCTCTGTCTCTTTCTCGCACCCTTCATCCCCCATATATATATATACACACACATATATATATATATATATATGTATATATATCCCGACCGTCGCTACCACTAGCGTTACCCTGCGACCGTCTGGCCAGGGTCGGGGTCATTGAACGTCTATAAAGATTTTGACTTCGCGCCGCCGCCGCCGCCGCCGCCGCCGCCGCCACCACCACTGCTACTACCACCGCCGCTGCGGATGCAGGAAGCGAGTTACGCCCTTTTATACAGAGTGTAACATAATTTGCCGGCCATCCAAACCTGGTTGGCAGGCAGAAGAGAGATGTGCCGGGACGATACGCCGATATTAATACCACGGAACGAGAACCAATGTCAGTCTATTTTCACAGGTAAAAGGATCCGCGCGCCTGTGTGCGTGATGTGTGTCCAGAATTACACCGCTTGTCCTGAATCCGGGATATTAATGTGATAACGAGGTTTTCCCCGCGCCTTACGACGCGAACTGACGTACCTACAATTTCAAAACCGTTTCAAAAATGACATTTCTCTCTCTCTCTCTTGTTAAAGATGTTACCTCGTCGTTATGTTATTTATATCAGCGACTCATTGGACGCTAAAATTGAACGTTGGTAGAAAAATGAACTGAAATAAATAATTTTAAAAATACACTTCCTCGATGAGAGCAGCTCGCGCTGCTTGGGACTGGTTCGGGACGATTCACGTTGTGTCGTGATGTAATTGTGAACGAGAGAGGGAAAGAGGGGATACTTCAGAGACTTAACTGAATATTTCACGGTGAGACACGCCCTCTTTTACGCGAGACGTAACGCAATTTGACACCTCCGGCGGTAACGATAAAGACCGGCTGTTTCGTGCAATTTGTTCGCGCTACCGAAGTCTCGCGCGCAACAATATTATTTACGATCGATTGTACATAACACTGAGCGCCAGAAGAAACGGTTTTATAAAGAGACATGGTCGAATTCCCATTGCTGAAAATAAAAAACGCGTACGATCGAAAATTCAAGATTAATGAAAAAAACTTGCCATTATAAAATGATGAAAGAGATACGGGTTTTAAATGTTTTTACAAGGCAGCGCGCGATTATTGAATTAAACGAGAAGTGCTGCAACATCGACGGGAAACGAGATTTACCGGTTAAGATAGCAGTAAAAATAATTTGTCGAACGGACAATTCTTTTATTTCGCTCTTCGTTTTTCTTTTGGCGACTGAAGAAAAGCAGAAAAGAAGACAAAGCTCGCAAAAGAAACGTCTCAGCGAGAGACAAAAGAATTAGGGAGGGCGAGAAGGTTTAAGTCAAGTCCGGAGGAAATTTTCGTCGCGTTTGTACGGAGGCGGAAAAGAGGGAGTTGGGGGTGAGAGTGCTAGAGAGAGTTTGTGTGTGTGTGTGTGTGTGGGTGTGCGGATCGGCGGCGCGTCTTGCCAGGGTCAGAGGTCGTTGAACGTCGGTAAAGATTCGACTTCGGGCGATGCTGTGTGTTCCGCGGTAAATAGGCGTGCGTGGGTTCCCACCCCTTCGCTTCCCGCTACGTGTGTGCGTATACATACGTTCGGGCGGCAAGGAGTGGTGGCGGAGGGATGAAAGGTCAGAGATACGAGACACCCTCTTCACTGCGAGGCGCACCCTTGTTCGCGTAATCTCTGCACGCTACGTGGATGCCATTACGAGCTGGCTAAGTCGCGAAGGAAAGACCGGGGATCGCGCGCGAGCCGGCGAACTTCGCCGGCGAAGCCGGATTGACAAACGGTCTCCAAGACCTTTTAGAATCTCGCACGAATGAGTCGCTGTAGAAATTCTAGTCTTGCCCGTTGTAATCTCGGTTGAAGATTGCAGCGCGGAATTAAAAACTTTTTACTGAAGGAGAGACCGAGGAGGTAAACTGCGAGATATTACGTAACATAGCATCGATCGAGAAATTCTTTCATGTAATATTCAGGACGTAGTTCAAGTCTAAAGTTACACGTCAGTGTCTAATGGATATTTAGTAGTTAGCTACCTTGTCGCGCCGAAGCGTAATGTAAAGTTCATCGAGGTTACGAGCATGTATTTTGACGGGGGCGGAATGTAAACGGAGCGCGTAATTAACAGTAATAAGAAACGTTACTCACTTTGCTGAAGTATCCGACGGTGTGGCAGCCCTCGGAGTCGCTGATCGTCATAACGTAGAAGAGAAACGGCTCGACGTCGTAATACAGCGTTTTGTGATCCAAGAAGAATTTGGCTAACAAGCAGAGATTCTGGCAGTACTGCTTGTACCGCTTGCCGTCCACCTCCCATACGCCTATTTTGTCTTTTCTGCGAAGACAAATCGCGATTAATTTAACTCGAAATGTATCGGTGATTAGTCACTTTTAATTTGCATGAATTAAAGAAAATTAATTAATGCAATTCGCGTTGCTCACCTGTACACTTCGTGTCCCGGCGGATGTCTCCACAGACATTTCTCTCTGTGTCTCCTCAGCACTTGGCGACTCTTCGCGTATCTCAGACAGTATTCGCAGAGATAGAGCTTTGGGGCACGGCTGTACTCCTCGGGATACGGGCTTTGATACCAGACCTCCATTTCCCATTTTCCCATTTCTATGACCCGCGTGCCGCCGCCGTTTCTACCTTCGCCATCGTAGTCCAGTTCTTTCAGCTCTTTTTCCTTGAATATAAGAAAGAATACAGTTGGAAACAAAAGAGGTTTCTTCAAAATTCTTATTGAAATGTTTAAAAAAAGATGAAAAACAAAAAATTAACCTGTAACTTTCAATTGTTTGTCTAACAAAATTTTTATTACACGTATCGAGAGATGTAACTAATTACTTACGATCTTTTCACTGGCTACTGCCTGGGATTCCATGAACAGTTTCAAGTCGTAATCGGGTGTGAGATTGTTCAATCGAGGCTGCCTGTCCTTCTCGTTCCCCTGAAGTTCGCCACCGCTGTCGCTTTCATTACCGCCCTCATTTTTCCACTTGTTCCTCAGTTCTCGTATCTTGAGCTGAAAATTGCGTTGCTGCTCAGTGTTAGGCTGATGAACGCCCTTGGGTTTCTTCGCCAGATTGCTCAACGCCTTCTTGCGTTCCTCTTCGCGTTTCTTTCTTTCTTTGCAAAACTCTCTGGAAAAAACAAACGGTTTCTCTCTAACTCCGCGGACGATAAGTCCATATACGAGTTCAACCTAACCTAACCTGTCTCGACTTACATACAAGCCTGTGGCGTAGTGTTGTGATACAGCGGACACGCTTCCAGGGTGAAGTGCGAGTCGAATTTCCCAGAAAGATGACCTCGCGAATCGCAGCCAGCCAGCGGACATTCTCGTTCCTTCGTCGCGCGTCCTCGATTGTACTGAGCCTGGCCCGTCTTGTTACCGATAGTGTTCGATGCTGAACTGCTATTCTGCGTAGATCTGCCGGCCGCGGAAGACTGCCTGGCGGCAGTAGATGGCCCGGCGCGTTTGACGGGCGATTTGCTCCTCTTGCTTTCGGCTATTTTTAACAAATCGCAAATCAAGTACCTTAAAAAATCACACGCTTTTATAATACGAGTTTACAATCGCCTCTTACTAGTATCAGATTCGGAATCACTCGCCGCTTTTGCCTGCAGCTGCAGCTGTTTACTTCCCTTACGTGTCTGTAACTTCCGCTTGCCTTTCGCTGCTGTTTTCGAAGGCAGCGTTTCCTGATCATCCATGTCCTTCTCGCTCGCGGACGCGTCTCCGTCATCTTCACTCTTCACAGCACCTATTCACGTGCAAAATTAATTTTCTTCCGTCTTGTTTAAGCATTATATTGAAAAGAAACCGTCAACAAACCTTGTCTTTTGGCAACTGTTTTCTGCGCTTTCACCGGAGCGACTGCCACCGAGGGTCTCTTAGATGGCACGTTTATGGTATTGTTGTTCGGTAGCGCACTGCTAGGTTGTGTTTCTTTCTTCTTCGGTTGAGGCTGAGAACTGGTGACGCTCTCGGACGATTCCGAATCCGTGCTGCTGTCTGTACTGCCCGAAGACGCCGAACCAACAGAACTTTTCGAGCTCGCAGAACTGTCAGATTTCTGTGGCGGCACGGGTTTCGCAACTGCGAGAGTAACATCATGTAAAGCTATGAGTTTCTAAAATGTGTGCGAAAATAAAGACAATCATTTGCATTTACTATAAAAGACGCGATTATTTACCAGATCTGCTGGCTACTGTGGATTTTTGCTTAGCATCGTTCAACTTCGCTTTGGCAGGAGGATTTTTTGAGCATTTGGTAGCATTACTTGTGGGCTTTACCGAACTTACTTTTGCTGAAATGCCACTGTCGCTTTCGCTACTGTTCTCTGGACTGAATATGCTTTTTTTCTTAAATTTCTTGGGGGCTGGTTCTAATGTTTTTCCAGCTTTCTCAAGATTCTTATTATTTGTATTTGCAGAGCCTTAAAAGTGACAAATTATATAGTATAAATACTATATAATTCTTATAAATACAATATAGAAGCAAGTATTTTACAAAACATGAAATAATAAAGTTTTATAAACTCACCAGAAAATTTATTAGGCTTGCTGACAGGTTTTGGAACAGGCGCAGCTTTATGCTGTGCTGCTACAGGTACTGGTTTTACAGGAGATCTTTGTGTTTTAACAACTGGAGCAACAGTGGCAGTTGCCTTTGGCTTAGCCGGTGCCTTTCTTTTCTGCGGTGATTTTGCTTTAGTGGGTGACTCTTCAGATTCTGAAGAATACACCGTTGGTCTGGACTTTGGCGGTGGTCTGTCTTTACTTTTATTCTCCAAAGGTGGCACAAACGTTTCAGTTTTTGACTTGACATGGCGAGCAGCTGGAAACGGCACTTTTTTCTTAGTTCTTTCTGTATCAGATACTTTTTGACTGTTAGCAGAGCTGCTGGAGTTTTCTGAATCAGACGAGCTAGATTCACTACCCGAACTCGACGAGCTGCTCGACGAAGAGCCCGAACTGGTGGATGACGTAGATTCCGAGCTAGTTGCCTGCAAAATAAAATTTCATTATATATGAGACAGTGTCTTATAGATTTTCAATATAAAATAAAAGAATTAACACAATCAACCACTACTTTGAGCCATAACCTAATCTCTACACTTGCCTTTCGTTTGGGTGTCATTTTGTCCGAGATTATCTCTCAATCGATTAAAGAAAATCGTTGAGTATCATATGAGTTTCCACTCGCAAAACTCACTTATTTACAATTGTTACGTTAGAAAAACATCACGTACACACAACACTACACACATCATGGTTACGTATGGACGCTATTGGACCGCTTGGCGACCTCTGGATTACGTCGGCCATTTGCGGGAAACAACAGAACATGGCGCTCGATAAAAATCAAATTTCAATCGCAGAAATAAGTGATCGCTTACCAAAAATCTGCAAAACTCGTAAATAATATTGTCAGGAATGTAGTTTTCCGCAAAAATTGGCGGGAACCGCACTTGGCTAGTTCAGATATCTCTCGCCGAACGTCGCGCGCGTTCATTGGCCTGTGCACGCCAACTGACGCCATCTTTAGGCCAATGACTCATTCGAGAACACAAGCTTCACTTTCTTCTCTACTTCGCGCGACTGAACTTGCGCCTAATTTCTTGTGCAATTGTTTCTCTCTGTACTTCTCGTTCTGCAGTACAACAGTGCACACAACAATACAAGACAGAGTACTTGAAAACTCCGATCTCAAAACTACGCAGTAAAATTTGTCTTTCTACAATGACTGACGCTAACGATGTGTGCAATATCGATGCCAGTAACCGCGATTTGAAAAATGACAAGGATAATAAGGACAAGGATGTCGCCGACGCGTTTGGAACTTTCGGGAGGTATCGAATAATAAAAGTTTCTCATTTACTTGTCGTAATTGCGATGCGCAAGAAGATGCATTCACCCCGTTTATATCAGCAAAATATTTCGTGACTCACGAGATTCACATATAGTTTTTTCTTACACAAAGAAATTTAATCTAATTTTAACAATTGCGCAAAAAAATACACGCTTTGAATATTTGAGTTGGCCTCGTGGGGATTGTACTGGACGCCATTAATGCGTTCTGTACAACAATATATAGGTACATACTGTTTACATTGCTCCGATCTATATCGTTGAATTATGCGTTTGCAAAATCAAAACATCTGGACGATGAACGTGTGCAAACGTTTGAAGTATTCGAGAATCTTGAAATTTCTACACGTGTACCTCAAAGAACTCGAGTTCAAAAACCGAGCTTGTAGAGGAGACACGTTGTTTATCAGATGTACCATTGATAACACATGCCATTGTTACATTGCATATGTTTTGTCGACATATGAATTGTTCCCAACTAGTCAGACTCAAAAGCTTATGCTTTAAATGTTTGTGACACATGTAGAGATATGAGAATACAAGATATGTAAAATTCAAAAGTCAAATTTGTTATCTTCAATGTACACCCAATAATACACTAGAGCAAATATTAGAAATTTTGAATGTAATTAAGAAAAAATCTAAAACAAATAATAAAAGATCTTCAATGAGCAAAAAATAAGATGTTAGTATGTGACACAGTCAATTTCTCTTTTCAGGACCCCAAATGTTCCAAATATTCATCAAATAGCACCCACTAAACGTTATGAGAGCTATTACAAAATGAATCACCCAAAACGTGGCCTGGCTCTGATTTTCAATCATGAATTTTTCACTCTATCGCATCTCAAACCTCGATCTGGCACAAACGTCGACTGTGAAAATCTAAAGATTGTATTTACAAATCTCGGTTTTGAAGTTAACGATTATCACAATATAACTCACAAGGACATGGTGAGACAATTAGAAAGAGGTAATTTTAACTTGTTTGTTTTATTTGTAACAAATTGTTTTGTTCTTTAAGTTTTATCTCAATGCATTTATCAGGCAAATCATTGTTTTTACAGTTGCGGACATGGATCATTCTGATCACGACTGTTTAGTGATAATTGTGTTAAGTCACGGTGAACAACATTTACTCTACGCTCACGACAATTCCTACAAAGCCGATCTCCTTTGGAATCATTTTACTGGTGATAAATGCCCGACTCTTGCTGGGAAACCAAAATTGTTTTTCATACAAGCTTGTCAGGGCGATAAACTGGACCCGGGTATTACTCTCAAGGAACGCACTGAAACTGATGGACTGCCAGTTAACACATTTCGTATTCCCACTCAAGCAGACTTCATGATTGCTTACTCAACAGTACCAGGTAATCTAATATTTTATATATGTTCACATAAGGATGGAGCAACTTAGATTATCAATATTCTGAGCAGATTTATAGATTCGAGTCTTCATCATAGGTTGCAAAATGCAGCAATTTAATTGTCCATCTAATTTCTTTTTAAATCATCGTTTTATGCTCAAAATCGTTTTATGTTCCTTGAAGCTAAATTTCGGAATTTCGCAGGCTATTATTCCTGGAGAAACACGAGCCGCGGATCGTGGTTCATACAAGCGTTATGCATGGAATTGAAGGAAAATGGTACGAGATACGATCTATTGACTCTGTTGACGTTTGTATCTCAACGTGTTGCCATAGATTTTGAATCAAACTCGCCCGACAACTTGACAATGCATTTACAAAAACAAATACCGTGCATTACCTCAATGTTAACGCGTTTGGTACAATTCACGAATTCAAAAAATGGATCAGTATAGCCTGTAGATAAAAGAAAACTCTGCATTTATGTATGCATTTATCTATTTGTATATATTTTTTTTTTTTTTTTTTTTTTTTTTTTTATGATCAGTACGGTATTATATCCTATGTCGCTGCTTTTTAATGCAACGATAAAAATTTATGTCGGTATCATGGGTGTCAAATCGTTCATGTAACTAAAACCAAAGAGAGAAGTGACCGCGTTTAGAAGAGTTTAGTGATTGTATCTTCTTTTAGATCTGTTGCAAATGTGAAAGTATATGCCAATAGGAAGTAATAATCACAAAACGTTTATTAAGCGCTTGATTCTGTTGAACGCGGCAATTGCTTATTCTTCAATGTATAGCGATTCGATCGCTGTTTTATAAATGTGCTTTTTTGATTAGAATTTGCACGAGAAAACTTTTAACATAAATTAGGCTTTTAAGCAATTTTTAAGTAAAATTTTGCTTCTGACATCACAATCCAAGAGTTCTGCGACAAAGTATTCAGGAACCATTAGACTGTATCCCCAATTGACACCGTGATACGTGTCGTCTGGAAGGTATTCTTAGTTTAGCATATCTGTGTATTAGATTCCGTTCTCTCTCTTTGCATCAAGTATAAAAAAAACAAGAAAAAAAAGTTAAGCTCCTAGTTAGCAACATTGGCACTAGTATCTCAAATTATTTTGTGTGCCATAGATTGCTAACATCGTATTTTAATACGTACTTTGTTCGTAATTTCGTTAACTATTTGTTTGTAAGTCTCGTATGGGCACATTGCATTTAGATTAAAAACAGCGACAAATAATTATTTCCCGGTAAGCAGAGTGAAAACATATGCCGGCAGATTACCAGCAATTATTGTCTGTTTGACGTCTATTTCGAACCAAGGTTGCGGGATTTAGTTTGACGACAAATTTAGAAAATACTCTTTTCTATTCTTTTTATATAAAGTTTTGTCACTATTTTACTCATCACTATTTATACAATCTTCTGTTTTTTCAACACAAAAATAATAAAAATCATGATCATGAATATTTTTTATTTTATTTTTTTTTAATCACGATATTGGGACCAAGATGTCCTATGGATGTGCAGTAACAACCAATATAATTTTTAATTCGATAAGTGTGTGTGATAGTTTTATTCACAATTTTCCATTTTTGTTGTCACAGCAAGAGCAACAATCGGAAAAGCGGAATTGTCTCAATTGAAATCGATTCTGAAAAGGCGTTACGTGATAACACCTTTATCTTCTTGATTTTACACGTGTTACATGACAGAGAGAAACATTACGTTGTGATAAAAAATAGCATTTTGTCATTATTTTGACACAACGCAACTTAAAGAATAATATAAACATTAAAATATACAATACAAGAACATATTTGCCGAGAATTTCAGAAATGATTTGACTTTCTGACGTTCTCTCATTTCAACTTGAAATACACGATAAGTACAAAAAAATTTTTTATGGACTACAGTAAGATATACGTTATATATACGATTATTAATCATATTTTTTGTCATTAACTCAATATGAAACATATATAAAAATATATATATATATAATAAAAATATATCAGTCTATTACAGTAGAATCGATGTTATGCATTACATATAAATAGAATATTTTGTAATTGTGTATACACATATATATTTATACATATATATGGGTACGACTGTCTTAATTTTTACGGTTATATAACATATATTTTATACCGAAAAACTTGTGAAAGCAATGTGTGTGTATGTTCTTTGCAATAAGCAATAGCCAGGCCTTTGACGAAACGATGTTCAACGATGTTCATTTTACAATGCATATAGCTGTAAAATCTGTCCGAAATGTAGTTGTGATTTTTATTGTAAGCTGCAAATCATACACGCAACGAGTATTTACACTGCAATGAAAATATTAAAAAAAAATGTTACAAAAAATATTTAAAAAAGAAAATATAAAAAAGTTGCTTCGTAATTAGACTTATATGCGACATCACCTGCGTGCAAATGTGAAAAATTGCGAGCAGGTGAGCAACGCGTTGTATCGATAGTTCAATTAACCCTTCGCATATCTGGCAAAATAATTTTATTATCCTCGGGGAAGGTCTCTTTAAAAAGTCATTTTATAAGAAACAGAATTGAACGAGAGATCATCTAGTAGCGAATATTTATGAATATTCATAAAAAAATATATTGGTCACACATAAAAACGAATGGAACTCAAGAGCCTTCAGTAGCCTGAGATATCAGATCCCGTTTAAGCCATGCGAAGAGTTAGAAACGTAAGCTAAATCTAATATGGAGAAATAGATAAGAGAATTTAAGAAACGATGAATAAATTTTATGGCAAAAAAGAAATTTATTCGCAAGAGAAACGGTAACAAAATTTGCGAAACGTGATACAAAGTCTTTCATAGTTAAGAGTAAACATATTATAAACATATGTTTTGATATATATAGCTTATATTAAAAAAACTATGTAAGACTAATGTACGCATATATGTATAACGCGCACGGCGTGTATGTTTTTTAGACATTTTTGACGTACAATGACGATAGTTTCCGCAAACACACAGCATTTCTCTCTGATTTATTGTTCCTCGTACAATATAAGATGTTTACAAATTTTGCCACACAACAACCGCATTTTTCAATGTAAACATCTTCGTCTGACTTCAACAAGGAGATTGCTCAAGGGTTTAAGATGTCATTCGTTGCGAAATAAAATTGCAATGCGCCTCCCCGCGCATTGTATTGTGATAAATGTGTGCTAAGAATGACCATTTATATGCGTATGCCACGTAAAATCGCATAAAAAAAAAAAATTGCAAATTTTGAATCGATGTTACCGTATTGATAACGCATTTTTACCAGTAATCTTCATACCATTAGCTTTAGTGACTTATGTGTATCGTCTCTATTTGGAAAATCATATACAATCGTCTTATATACACAAACATTTGTATACAAATTTACAGAATAAACTGAGATGAGATTAAACGCAAGAAATTTAAACATCCGATGATTTTCCAAAGTCTTCGTCTGCCTGCATTCGATCGAATTATTTTAGAATAACATTCGTTCGAAACTCGGGAAAAAATTGCAAATTTTCACATACGTCACAGTAATTATTACTTGTTAGTTTTTTTTTTAATTTTGATATACATACAAAGAATTCTAATACTGAAAAGGAAGGGGGAAATTAAATGCTATAACAATTTTATTTTGGATAGAGTATTTATTTAAAGATTTCATGAATTTACACCATCCTTCTAAGAAGTTCGTTAATTTTATCTTCTCGGTTTCCAAAATCACCTCCTTCTACGTAATGATTTGTCTTCTTACGCCAGCCACCGTTTGGTGTATTAAGCTGGAAATATACAAAGTTTTGATTTTTAGTTTTGCATATAAATAAATGTAAATTATTAAAATGCGCTGATATATTGTAGGATTAAAAATTGTTTTGGCTTAAAATACAAGTGTTTGAGCTTCTCAGATTACTGTGATACAAAGATATCACTTTTATCGAAAAGAAAAACTCGTATTGCTTTTCGACATAATAGGAGGTTGATAGATTTTAATGCATCTACTACCATGCCTATGTCGTAATATATAATTTGCATAGATACGTGTCTCAATACTTGAGAAAATACATACTTTGAAAGGCCACAGGAAATTGCTGGCGTACTTGAATTTTGGCCCAACAGTGAATATTTCGTGAATCAAATCTTCAGTACATATAATATTAGCTTTACCTGAAAAAGAAGCAGTTTAAAGAAATTTATTCTAAATGTTGACGTAAATAAAGAAGTTAGAATATTCGAGAAAGAAATGTACAATATTGGAAAAACTGATTACAGAATATAAATTGTAATCAGTATAAAAAACAAATTGAATTATTAATTTTTGACAAACTGGAAGGAAGAATGTGTTTTTATTCTCAAGACTTCCATGGATTTGTCAATAAATTTTATAAAAATGTTTATTAACAATATATACCGGAGTAATTGTGAACACCGTCAAAAATTGTACTTGATACAATTATTTACTCACCAAGCTTCTTTTCGATGATAGAATTGCTAGTAATTGGGATACGTTGTCTATTTATCTTAGCAAAGCCGCGCTTGTAGATCAATTCACGTACTGACTTCAAGTTAGGATATCCCCACGTGACGTAGGGCTCGATAATACGAAGCATATTAATTGTGGCTTTGTTCAATTTAATAAACACGCCGTTGTTGATCTGTTTCAAGCGGAACAGTTGCAACACTTTCCTGACTTTTGGTGCAACTTGATTTATACTGAAAAAAAAATTTTGCAAAAATTACGAAGTTATTGAAGATCAAATACATCGAAAAAAAAAATATATAGACGTAATTAATATCAAGGATGTAATTACCCGCGAATTCGAATAACAAAGGCAAGTCGTGCTTCACCGGGAATATAATAATTTCCGCGAAGCCTGGCCATGCGGTTCAGCTTGATCTCATCTTTTTCTTTTTGTCTGTATTCTTTTACATATTTCTCTGCTCGTTTAAAAATTGCTTTTCTCTTCTTATACTGAGCTGCACGATTCTATAAAAAACAATATAATATTATTAAAGATTCAAGTTTTCTGTATCTGAATATATTTTATCCATAACTTAGTATATCAAATACACAAGATTTTATTTATATTAGCCGCATGAATTTCCGTCGCGAATTACCTTAATTGAGATCTTTAATCTCGCAGCTTTTACCGCCTCACGGGCCTTTCTTCGTTTTAATACAGATTCTGGAACTGCAGGCAGCTTTTTAGCTGCGTCTACTGGCGCAGCAGCTGCTGGAGCTGTTTCCTTGGAGGCTTCCTTTTTTCTATGCAAAAAAAAAATAAAATGTTCATTATCAAAATCCCATCACCTTTTAAAATAAAAACACATGGCGCATACATGTGTAATTAATTAGAACTTGCTAAAAAAAAAAATAGGTTAGGTTATGTTGATTAAAGCACGTTTTAACTGCAAAGTGTGTGTCTTAACTTTTGTACATTGTGCAAGTATCAGTATGACGACAAATAGCAAAATCAATTTTTAATCAATAATAAAAAAATAAACGACTGTTCGCGCAACAATAAAACAATCACTGTTACGTTCCTCGAGATTCGATCATCATTAACATTTTTAAGATAAAGATATAGATCGATTAACATAGAGTTCTCAAAAAAATTGTTAATATAACGTCTCCGTGTGCTCGTAATATTATATTTTTAAGTGATTCAGCTGGATTTTGTAAGCAATTAAGGTTACTCACGCATCAGCCATTTCTACTCGTGGTGAAAGAACTACCCTCGCTCCCTCGCTGTCAGAGAAACGTCCAACCGGAAGCGAGGAGTGCGCAGGACCGACAAGTTCGAACGCGACGGTTCGCGCACTCCTTTTGATTGGCGCGCGCATCTCCATTTTCGCTCCATTGGTAGCGCTCGCGTCGCTAAGAACAACACGGTTTCCTCTCATGCAATGGAATATTTCTTGATCGTGTTTTGCGCCAATTTCAGATCGTCCGAAGTTCCGAGTGTTTCGCGCGCGTACTGTAACAGTGGTGATTGTTTTGTGTTTTTAACAAACAAAGATGTTTTCCGAGTGTTCTTTTGTGACAAAACATGAACATATTCCGTCGCGAAGTATCTACTGACGTGTGTGTAATAAGTGTAAAGTGTAAAGACTGTTTTGGAGCAAGGATTTGAGGCAGCCGCCAGCAGTGACTTCTCCGACGATCGTGTTGATGGCTCGATGGTGGTTTTTTCAACAACGGAGACGTTCTTCTGAACATCGATCGTCACGTTAGCACAAGTATGTGTATTTTAATTTATTATCTATCAAGAGAGAGGCTTATGAAGGCTTCTCGCGTCTATATAGTTCACGCAAAGTGAAAAATAAATCGCGCGCGATTACATTTTGCGCCGTAGTGCTTTTTTGACAAAGAGTGTTTTTATATATTTATTTCGAAAACAATGTGATTTCATATATATTTATATTGAAATATAACACACTCTATATTTCACACAACTGAAAAACGAAGCGAAAAAAAAAAATAATATACATGGTTTAATACAACAGTTCCAGTAGTTTGGAAAAAAATGGATTGTATTTTGAAATGTGTTTTATACATGTGCCCGAGAAATACTTTTACACAAACCTACGTTGCAGAGTTGTCAAAAATGTGTATTTAAAATAATTACAATAACATGTGTGCGTGTGTGTTTGTGTGTATACAATATTACATTAATCTATTAATAATCCCGCGAACGAAAAAAACATAAAAGTAATTATTTAATTGTTAAAAAGTGCCCCCTTCGGTTGACGATTTTGATTTCGACGTGTTTAATTAATAAGATAAGAATATTGTTTCGGTTTCTTCATTTCTCTGTGTGACGTACATCAAGATCAAGATCATCGTCGGCGAAGGGGGGAGGTGAAGAATAAATAATTACTTTTCTAAAATAAAAGAAAAAAGTCGCTTTTTCATACAATGCATCATTATTTGCATATGCTCACAATTATAATTCTATTTACAACTGGCAGAGATGGAAATGGCATTTTAACAGTTTGGTTGGTCCAAGGGTGTTTTGTTTTTTTTCTCTATTTATTACGATGACACTATCCTCAGTCCCCTCGTAAGATGAGTGTATAAAAATAAGCTCTTCTTTTTCTTCCTTCTCCGTGTCACGCATAAGATCGCGATTAATTAAAGAGAGTCAACGACATAACTCATTATATATATCGCTAAGTGCCATACATATATATATTGCTATTATGAGCTACCGTACGTAAACTAAAGACGCGCGGATCGCTGTCAAATCTTACAGTGGTCATTACGCTAACGTAACAATAATTAAGTTACAGTAAAAATAATACAATTAATTACATTTCGATTATAATTAAGTGGCAACGCGCACGGTATATAATTGGCGTTTATTTCGTTTTCATTAAACGTTATTCTTGTACAGCACCTTCAAAATCGCGTGTGTGTGTATGTGTGTTCGTTCCGGACGAACCCTATTATTTACACGTGGCAATTACTCGGGAAAAAACGTACATGTCAAGCATACCGAGCGGAGCAACGCACAGGCGCGAGAGAGTCCTGTCTTTTTTATACTTTTTTTTTTTTTCGTCACTTCCGTGTCGAAACGCGCTCGCCGCTCATGCTTGCTTCGGATGGGCAACGACCGCGCTCGGTTCCGAGCGGAAACACGACAGAAGAAAACCGGTATACATGAGGAAGAGAATCGCGATCGCGATCAGCATGTACATGTAGATGTTCAGTTCCGGCTGTCGGTATCGATTCTTGCGTAGCCACTCGAGAACGTCCTGTTCGTTGTGCAGGTCACCTGCGTAAAAAAAAACAATTAGGATTTTATTTTGCAGGATATGCGCGCGTGTTTGTCTCAAAAAATTTTGAGATTTCGGAATAGTAGCGAATAGTTGTGTCGTAGAAAATCGATTCGCTCACCTCTGTAAATACTAGGGAATCGTTTGCGAAAGTAAACAATAGCGGGGAGCTTGGTGACTCCCCACTTTCTAGCGTATCTGGGATCCGCCATTTTCACGAACGTGATATCCAGATTGTCGGTCTCGCCGTCAATCTCCTCTAGTTTCTCGTTCACGTCCTCGCTTTCCTGACTGTCGTGTTCGTCTGAAAACACGACGAACGTAAGACACAGATCACCAATCACGGTCAATCAATACAAATCTTTAATTTGATTTCTCAATTTTTCTTTGAATAGTTAGTTGACTGGCACTCACAAAAGAAAACCGCGAGAAATTCGTTCTCGTCCAGCAGCTTGTCCAACATCTTTTTGTTAACTTCCTCGATCTCGTTCTTGATCTCGAACACGTCCTGGGAAGTGAGCCATTGCAGGATCTTGTCTTCCTGCGTGAGATCGCCGTCGTATATCAGCGGCATTTTCTTCCGGAAGTACACGAGGGACGGAACATTGAGCACGTTGTATTTCTCGGCGGCTTCCGAGCTGGAGATCTTGACGAAATCGATACCGAAGAGATCCGCCTCGCCGTCGATTTTTTCTAACGCTTCCATGATCTCGTCACATTCCGGACAATCCTCGTCATCTGAAGAACAGCGAGTTTAGAAAAAAAAAAAAACACTCTAACGTGACAGATGAGAGATCGATTGTTTACGTACAAAAGAAAACGGCCAGGAAGGGAGATTCGTCGAGAAGTCGCTCCAACATTCTGTCATTGACGGATTCGATTTCGTCAGCCAGTTCCCGATTGTCATCGTCGATCAGCCACTCGAGGACCGATTCTTCGTTTTGAAGATCACCTGCGCGATGCGTTTCAAAACGCGGAGAACACACAAACAACAATATTCGAATAAAAAAAATATAGAGAATTAAAAAGATAGAAAATTAGAATAAAAAAGAAAGAATCGAACCTTCGAACAAAAGAGGATTGCCGTTCCGGAAATAAACAAGCGCGGGAAACGTCTTGATCGAGTATCGCTTCGCCAGCTGCGGGTCTTGGATCTTCACCATGTGAATGCCAAATACGTCGCACTCGTCGTCGATTTTCTCCAGACCCTCCAGAATTTCGTCGCATATGTGACAATTCGGTTTAGCTACAACGAAGAGACGTTGAAGTTAACGCAAAAAGAAAAAAAAACCAGAGAATTATTCGAGATCAGCGCGCGTTAACTTACTGAAATAAACCGCCAAGTACTGAGTCTCCTCGACCGACGTTTCCAGCATCACTCGCGTGATCAGTTCGATCCGATCCTCCGTTCTCTGAGTGATTAACCACTGCAGAACTTCCTCTTCTACAGAGAGATCACCTGCGGAAACAAATAAGTCGCGAATAAGACGAATGTCGCCACGGAGGCTTCGTCGCGTCAAATTGCAAACCTGCGAACACGTTCGGCACTTGATTCTCGAAGTAGACCAATACCGGAAAGTCGGTCACGCCGTAATCCTCGGCTACTTTAAAATCCTAAAAAAAAATAAAAAAACAAATATGAACGAGGGTGCTCTTTATCGTCACAATCAGAGTTTTGCTTACTTGCGTCTTCACAAATGTGATGCCGTGTCTGTCGCAGTCGTCGTCGATGTTCTCCAGTTCCTCGAGGATAGCCACGCATTGCGTACAGTCGTCGGGATCTAAAGAAAAATAATCTCCGTTTGTTCATCGAATTTTTTCGCGAAGAAACATTCGCGGTCTCGAAATTTAAACTGCAACAATAGAGGCGATAAACTAAAGTGACGGAAAATCACACGTCGATGTATTATCGACGATGCCAACATTCTACTCGATACGAGGGTGGCTAAATACTAAGGCAAAGTATACATTGCGCGTGTAATGTCTTCTGTTTTTTTTTTTTTTTTTGTTCTTTTTGTTTTTTTTTCATCGACGAAACAAGCGAGAGAAAAATTCGCATGCTGCTGATCAGGATCTGTAGGTCACTACTGCCGCTGTGTTCTGTTTCGCATGCTTTGCTCTCGTGCACACGTGCACCTGTGTAACCCCCGTGTACGTAGATAATATCGACATTTATATATCAGAAAGAAAGAAAAAAAGAAATATATAGATGTTGTTTCTTGGTGAAAGCGTCCTACGTGAAACATTTAACCTGGAAAGCGACGGTTCTACGTCAAATTCTTTGTTAGCTTATAAAAACAACGACGAAGAAGAGAACACTGATAAACCAACTAGTCCCGTCTCTTTGTAGAAATTAATCTACATCAGTTGATACACACATGTAAAATTTCTCTCGCGAGATTTCGTTTCCGAAGAAGCAAAATCGGTCGATCATCAGTGTTCTTCTTTCCTACGAAAAAAAAGCGCATGCATTAAATAAACGGTTTTTGCACATGTACTCAGGATATCTCGGCTGTGATCGAGACAACTAATCTGGAACATAGACTAAGAAATTATAGACGGAAGAGGGAATAAAAAAAAGAGAGAGAGAGAGAGAGAGAAATGAGGGAAGAGACAACGAAGAGAAAGCTCGATAAATCTTGCTTTGATCTTTGTTGTACCGTCGAAATCTTCGGACCCCTCGTGATCTGCGTTCTTGTGCTCCTGCTTGTGGCGCATCTGCTTGCGGTACGCCTTTGATTGGCACATGTCGCAAAGCGTTCTGTTCCCTACGGCATTAGTACACAACGTGTTGTACGGCATCGGAGCAGAAAAAAATTGTGACGAGTGACTGTGTGTGACAAGTAGAGAACGGGTGATCGAAGTAAAGGGGCCGGACATTTGTTAGCACCTTTTTTTGTCACAGAAATTGTGTGGAAATTAATTTAACGAGGGTGAAAGAGAGAGAGAGAGAGAGCGGGGGGATGGGAGAATATAGTGGCGCGAAATACATTGCAAGTCAATCATCAAGGATGGTTTGACATTCTTTCGTCAATATTCCGCTTTTCTACGGGAACTTCCTAGAAATGCAGTTTGACTTCGTTAGTTGGACGAAACGAATACTTGCCGGATTTCTTCGTTAAAAAACGATAGTCTCGTGTTAATCGCGCGATGAGAATTTTCTTTTCGCGTAAAGTAAAAGAGAATTGTGTCGGAGATTTTTGCGCGAAGTTGCAATCGGTGATGTTGCAATACTTACAGAAGTAAACGGCCAAAGAGTCCGATTCTCGTATCAGGTTTAAGAGATCCTCGCCTTCCAAGGCCTCGATCACCTCGCCGGACGGGTCCTTCTGCGTCATCAGCCACTGCAAGATCTGTTCCTCGTCGTACAGATCGCCTGTCAATCACACACAGTATATCTTTTTATCCGTCTGTCTGACGTCGCAAATTGTTTTCGTCTCTTTGTATACCTGCGTATATCACCGGTTCTTTGGAGCCCATTTTGAAGAACAATATAGCCGGTAGCGCGAACACGCCGTATTGCTTTGACAGCTGTTTGTCGTCGATCTTCACGAATTTAATGCCGGCGTTGTCGGCCTCGTCGTCGATGTGCTCGATCTCCGCCAACACTCGGCCGCACTGTTTGCAGTCGTTGCTGTCTGAACAAGATGCGCGACGTTATCAAAAAGCGGAATAAAAAAACGCGAGATAGAAAAATAAAATTCTAATCGCGCGCGTGACTCGCCGGTCGGAGATATAATTATTTTACACTTACAGAAAAACACGGCTAGGTAATCGGTTGTTTGTCGAACCTTCTCAAACATCTTCTTGTTGATGCGCTCGATGTGATCGGTGAGCTCCATGTTTTCCGGATTGGTCAGCCAGTCGAGGATCTCCTCCTCGTCGTCGATGTCACCGTCGTAGTTGATGTTCTTACCTTTGCGGAAATAAGTGATACCGGGCGGGTCCCGGAAGCCGTACTTCTTCGCCATTAATCGATCCTTCATCCGGACGATTTTTATCCCGTACTCCGCGGCCTCGTCGTCAATCAGTTCGATGTGCCTGAGCACTCTGGGACTTTCCGGATCCTCCTCTTTGTCTTGAACGATTTTGTTTTTTATGTTTTACATTGCGAAAATTCGATTTGATTACGATGTTCTTTTTTTTCCCCTTTTTTATCTAATTACATATATCTAGGTTGCGATTTCGAAATTGTTTCAAATATAATATTTTTCCGCGTCAGATACTAAACGCAATGCCAATTGGCGCTGTTTAAAATTTTTAAGTAGTGAACAAATGAAAAGATCTCGATTGAGGAAATTATTACTGCTTACAGAATACGACTGCGAGAAACTCTTTTGTCTCGATGTATTTGAAAAGAGTGTCACGATCGATCTCTTCGATGCTCTCGTCGGTTTTCTGCTTCACCATCCAGTCGAGTACTTCAGTCTCGTCGAGGAGATTACCTTAAACGTTGCGCATTAGCTCGGTGATTCTTCGATCGATCATTTGTCAAATAATTTGATAGATCAAATTGCAGTGTGACAAAAAAATTTCTGTCACGCACAGGCTGACGTAACTTGAGAAATTTTAGTTTTTATATTTGTTATCAATGTTTATTAGAATATATTGAGAAATATTATTTTTTTAAAAACTAAATATCTAAATTCTCGGCACAATTATAGTTTTTTCAGTTGTAAAACTGACGTTGTTCTGGAATGGCTATTCAGTTTCTGTCACTTTTCAGAATTATTTTCGTAACTTATCTCTTTTCTCAACATTGCGAAAAATTAAAAGAGACTTGCGTATAAAGACACGTTAAATCTATCAGAGATTATTATTATCGTGAGTTAGATGCGGAGTTTTGTGCGGAAAATACTTGGATTATTAAATAATCTCGAAGCAAATGTTTAAAAAAATTTTATCTGAGAAATACGTGAAAAAATTAAATAAGATTTTACGCTGTATTTTTTGTAAGAAAAAAAAATAAGACAACAACGCAGGTTGTACGCAGCGGTGGTGGGCGAAGCAAATACAAAGGATATTAGGAAATGTATTTATTGTTATCTTATAATATCGTTTTTTTCCACATATTCGTACATGCTGCAAGTAACAAGAGTCAGCTCGCACGCAAACGTCCGCGAGCTTATTAAAATAATTCGTGACGTCTGATAATCGTAATCACAGATACGGTGTGACATTAATTAAATTCGCGTCGATTCACAAAAAAAAAAAGTTACATTCGTGGCAAAACAATTTGATTTTACGCTCTGTTACGTCGAAACAATATTAGACATCACGCGTATCTCGTCTGTAACTTGACAATTTCAAAACGTGACGATGAAAACGTGTTTGTTTGTATCTTGCGCAGATTATCGGACATGTTGAGCGACACAGAAACAGCGAACACGGAAGTTAAGAGGTACTTCGCTGTGTCAATAAATAACAAGTCAATAAATAAATATAGATAAATAAATAAATAAATAAATAAGCGCCCCTTATCGTACACAGTTTCTTCGCGCGATTTGATCGATCGTAAATCGCTAAAAAGTCTATTCTTTTCGTTTCTAACGTTTTCTGTTAAGCTAGCAATTATGAAGCGATTACGGATGGATTGTGCAACAAAAAATTAAATCTCGTCAGATGTGTTGAAATTAAAAATAAAAAGCCTCTAAATAAATATACAACGTGTATGTTTGCCATATAAAAACGATGAGATCGCGATAATTCTAGTTTCGCTTTTGTTTAAACTATTTTTTGTAAAAACTGCCAATTTTAGTTTGTTTAGTTTTTTTACAATTATAATCCGCGTCTTTCTGTTTCTAGAACACAGAAGACGATATACGTATACAAACGTATACAAGAAATTTGAAATGTTGTAAAACGTTTGTTCGTAGCCTCGCGCTAAAACTCTGGGCCTCTCCTTTATTCATTGAGATCTCTTTGTCTTAAAAATAATAGATAGCAAAGAAAAGGGTTAGATCGAGAGAGAGGCTTTTTATTAGGACAAACAAAAAAAAATCCGTATAGAGGCTCCAGAGCGAGTTTAGTTTACACAACATGATTAAATCTCTCACGTTAAATCAATCGTCGAAGCACGTACCGCAAAATCTAGGTAGAACACTACACATGACACAGTTTTTCGGGTGTCGACTTTTGACGCACACACTCCCTTCTCTCTCTCTTCACTATACTCTATCGAAGTCCTACCTAATTACCGTGCGAATGTTAGCGACGAAATGCAACGAAGACGCGGTTATCGCTCGTCGTTATACATAAACGGGTTAAAAACGAAATTAAAAACCAAACCGAATAAAAAATACTCAGCGTTAGACAAATACGCGGCCAGAGGTGGTCAAGGCTCGAGATTTTT